>JAYMSL010003419.1:0-12486 GCA_036897195.1 Plantago coronopus | reverse complement strand
TAGAAGCATTGCAAACAGGTGACGAAGTGTTCTGAATGTTCGCCACTCACTGGCTTCTTTGATGCCAGCTATGTACTGCCCATCGTCATATAAAAGACCTAGCGCGTCACATGCATCCTGGTATGACTCGAATTAATACTTCTCCGCCAACAATCCTGATGTCCTGGAAATATGTTGCACCGCGTACGTAGTTCAACATTAACCTCATGTAGTAGAGCAGACCAAAATTCATAGGAACACCGTACATGCGTCCTACTCCTCGTACCTTTGTTTTTCGACGGACCCATTTCTTCTTATCTTGCTTCCACCAATAATCCCAAGGGATCTCAGCATATGTGAGTGGTCTTGCAGGTTCATCAACTATATTAAGTTGAAATCACTCCAAGAACATAGACTGTCTACCAGTTGGTTTGTCCAAAATATCTCGCATATATGTACCATCTCTAAATGGTATGCCTTGCTCATTTTCAAGATGAAAAGATAATCTCTCTACAGCGGGTGTCCTATAGTGAATAGGAAATTCTAGAATTCTCCATGCAGAGACATACCTGCAGTCTACATGTCTCTTGATCTCGTCTTTTTCACCAGCTACAAACACAACACCAGCCCTATAGTCACCCTTACCAATATACTTGAATAGATACTTGATTGATTTTTTTTATTGTATTATTCAATATTGATATGGGACTGATACTTCAATAGCAACTTCGCATTGTACGGTACAACAAACCTGTTATTTATAATTGTAATAGCCTCATGATGTAGTAAATGGGACCAGCATTGACATAGAAGTGTTTCATAGTCAGTAAGACAATTCTCCTACCAATAGGTCTGGAGTTCAAGTAACCACGGGGGTAACATAGACTACTTAACTGTTGATTTGTCCATAATATATGACATTGTGTACTATGCTTGGATGGTATAACCTGCTTATTTTTAATGCAAATACCATGATTTTGAAATAGTAAGCCACATGCATCACTAAATGAATTATATACTTCTCCATTTGCCATTCTAATGGCCTTGAAGCACGCTGCGTCTCTGACATAATTTAATATTAGCCTCATGATATAGCAAAATGGGATCAAAATTGACATAGAAGTGTTTTACAGTCAGTAAGACACTTATCCTACCAATAGGTCCGGAGTTCAAGTAAACACGGGGTAACATAGACTACTTAACTGTTGATTTGTCCATAATATATGACATTGTGTACTATGTTTGGATGGTATAACCTGTGGGAGGCCTCACTTTTGACATCATTCTAAAGCAGATGTTTTGTTAGAAATATTAATATATACACATGTGGGAGGCCTCACTTTTGAAATTCTACAGTATGTAGCTGAGATTTTAAAACCATGATTATACTACGTTTATATGAACAAATATATATATATATGATGCAAATAACTATTGTTTAAAACTTACGCGCTTTAGACATTCCAAACATATGTACGTCCTCCAAATCTTTAACCAATTCATCCAGCCTCTTCTTAAAAATCCTAATATTATGTCTGGCCTATCATGTGCTGTTATCCCAATACTTTCACAGTAACTGATAATCTCAGGCCACTTTGGATTGTATTGAACGTGATAAAAAGCATGAATACAATAAGAATATACATATAACCATAGAGTCATGGTACATATCTCGTAGATCAAACTTGTCTCTGGTGAAATAAAATGGCAATATAAAAATTTTGCCCTCTGTAGGTTGTGTCTGTATTGAATTTGGAACCCACCAGTAAATATTGGAATAACCTTCTTGTCATGATAAGTACCTTCATCCTCACAACCATGTATATAGAATGTCAAAAATTTCTCATGATGTAAGGTTCGGTCTGTTTCTCATCGTATACTTTGAAATATCAGTGTATCAACTATCTTATCCGTGACAAAAAATTAGTGGATACTACAACTGGAGGCAATTGAGGAGGAACTTGTTTATTGATGTCAGACTACCATACCTCGTTTTAAGCAAGTTTATTGATGTCAGGCAACTGAGGAGGAACTTGTTTATTCGTGATCAACAGGTTTATTTTGGATCAGATTTCGAATGGTTGCAGATTAGTTTTGCCAGGTCTGGTGAAATGGACTCTTCAAGTACCCATTTGACCTCCTCTTCTTAAATAGATACATTCCAAGGTCAATCAAATATAATTTCATATAGCATAAACCCCTAGTTGTAAACCGCGTACTTGAAAATTGGTACCCCTCCTAACCTTCTATATTGAGATATTTGGTCTGCTTCTAAACTCTATTTTATTGTAACACATTTGGTTAGTTATATTTCATTTTCAAAATAAGTAAAAACATAATTGCGAAATAAATCTGATAGACATTTAAGTCGTTTTTAAAAAAAATTACGAATTATAAAGAGAAAAGGTCTCCAATAAGTATGTCGAAACTTAGCCTACACATGTACATATTCGTAATTATTTAATAAAAATTTTGTCGTTTCAAAAAAAAAAAAGTATGTCGAACTTCAAATATGAGCATTGAATTTGTACGTAGTAGTAGGGAGTAGGTATTGGGTGTTAGAAGATTTACCTGAAATTATGGTGGTTATGACTTGAAAATAAAATTGGAGTAAATGATATAATTGAAATGAAAGGAATGTAAAAATTAAAAAGAATGTAAAATTAGTATAGAAATCATAATATTGATCAAAGAAAATAAAATATGGAGGTTTTGAATTTTTGTGTCACTTTGGAATTATTTTCAAAACTTAGTGTGTCGTTTAATATAAATATAATAGTTGAAATTATATAAACATAGATGATTTGAGTACGTTTAACATAGACTATGTATGTTATTTTTCAATATAACTATTTAATAAATAATTTATGTATTGAATATAAATAATAATATCCAAGACTGGTGTTTATGGATTCGTCTCGTCGTGATGAGTATGAATATATATTTAAAATATATTTTGAATTTTTGTTGATGAATTATAATGAGCAAAAGAATTGTTATATTTTTCATATATATAGGGGGACAAGAATCTTGAATGAGCCAGTAAGAATTGAGTATTGGTTTTTGAATTGACCAATCACAAGTAGAGAAATTTTTGTTGTTTAGAAAATATATAGATTATGTTTTAAACTTGATTAGATTAAATAATTACATTTTAATCAAACATACCGTAACACATTAAGGATTAATTTGAATCATTCTTCATCACAATATTTATATAAATTCATATAAATTCGGTCAAAACAATAATTTTTCAAACTTGATGCAGTAAATTGCGAAAACGGTTAAACTTTAGTTTAGATGTGTAAAATATATTTTACCAAATGTTTTTATTCAAAGGAAAATGAGGAATGTGGGGTATTATTGGAAAAAACACAAGATATATGTACAAAGCAAGCGCCAAGCAGGGTTTAAGGGCTCAGTGTTGAACGAACCATCATCGCCGTTTTCGACCTTGTCTGCTGCAATACCCACTCTCTGCTCTTCTCTGCTGTGGTATTCTTCTTCTTCTTCTTCTTGTAATGTTAGTTCCTTTCTCTTCAAGGTTTACTCTACACCTATGTCTAATTCATACCTATAAACATTGCTTGTCCACTCTTGCTTAGGGTCGCCGTCTATTCGACTGTTTTTACATCAAATTGCCCCCTTAATTTGCTGCTATAGCGTCCTTTGCCTTGATTAATTAGCTACCTCTAACTTAAGGTCCTAAATATACTCGCTTTTTTTTTTTTAATTTGATGGAAACTGTTTGTTTTGATTGCAAGTCACAAGTTTACTTCCATTTGTTATGTTGTTTACTGATCCTAATAGGATTATTGGATTGTTTTCAGATGAAATTGAATGTTCTTTTTGCTGGTGTAGAATCAAAAACCTTGCTTTAATTAGCTACTTTTAAATTTAAAGGTCTTGAAAGTTGTAGGTTTCTTCTAATTTTGATGGAAAGTCTGATATTTTCCATTTGGTATGTCGGTTTTGAAGAACATTGTAATTCAGAGTCACTGTTTACAGTGTATAGAACGGCAGAACATGTTCGTGGAGAGATTAGTTGTTGTTTTTCAGTTCTCTGTCTTATCTGGTATACATGCTTGTGTTTGTGTAACTACTATTGTGGTTTACTTTTACTCATTTTGTAATCACTCATTTATTCTCTCTCTCTCTCTCTCTCTCTCTCTCTGATAGTCCGTATACCTTTTGTTCCAGTCAGTTGACATTTAGGACTGAAGGATGCGGAAAAAGGTGGACCAACGCATCAGAACTCTTATTGAAAATGGTGTGAAAGCTAGGCATCGGTCCATGTTTGTCATTGTTGGTGACAAGTCACGTGATCAGATTGTTAATCTGCATTTCATGTTGGGGAATTCAGCGGCGAAGTCAAAACCAAATGTGTTGTGGTGTTACAAGGACAAGCTTGATATTAGCAGTCATAAAAAGAAGCGACAAAAGCAAGTAAAGAAGTTAATAACACAGGGTTTGTTGGATCCAGAGAAAGCGGATCCCCTCACTCTTTTTCTTGAAACTACTGGAATAACGTACTGTTTATACAGAGATTCTGAGAGAATTCTTGGGAACACATTTGGCATGTGCGTATTACAGGATTTTGAAGCTTTGACACCTAATCTTTTAGCCAGGACTATTGAAACTGTTGAGGGTGGTGGATTGATAATACTGCTTCTTCGCTCTCTTACCTCACTCACTAGTCTCTACACTATGGTCATGGATGTTCATGAGAGGTTCCGCACTGAGTCTCATGCTAAGCCTTGTGGGCGCTTTAATGAACGTTTCTTGCTTTCAATTGCTTCATGCAAATCATGTGTTGTCATGGATGATGAGTTGAATATCCTGCCAATATCTTCTCATGTTAAATCAGTTGTTCCTCTTCCAGCTCGAGAGGACTCTGAGGGTCTCTTGGAAGCTGAAAGAGAACTCAAGAACTTGAAGGAACAATTAAACGATGATTTTCCTGTTGGCCCCCTGATTAGAAAATGCTGCACGATGGATCAGGGAAAAGCTGTCATTACTTTCCTAGATGCGATTTTGGACAAGAATCTTAAAAGCACCATAGCGTTGCTCGCTTCTCGAGGACGAGGAAAGTCCGCTGCTCTTGGTCTGGCAATAGCTGGAGCTGTTGCAGCAGGTTCGATCCTCTTTCTTAATTTAAAAGAAAGTTTATTTCCCAAATGGTGTATTGTTTTCCTAATACAATGCCTCTACTGCAGGGTACTCAAATATATATGTTACTGCACCAAGCCCGGATAATTTGAAAACTCTTTTTGAGTTTGTATGCAAAGGATTTGATATGCTCGAGTATAAGGAGCACTTGGATTATGATGTGGTGAAGAGCACGAACCCTGATTTTAAGAAAGCCACTGTGCGGCTGAACATCTACAAGCAGCACCGACAAACAATTCAGTACATTCAGCCTCACGATCATGAAAAACTCTCACAAGTTGAATTGCTGGTTATTGATGAAGCAGCAGCTGTACCTTTGCCAATTGTGAAGTCCTTACTTGGTCCGTATCTTGTCTTCCTTTCATCAACTGTTAATGGATATGAAGGCACAGGGAGGTCCTTGTCTCTAAAGCTGATCCAGCAACTCGAGGAACAAAATCAGAATGCAGGCAAAAGCACAGATGCCACTCTTTCAGGTCGGCTCTTTAAGAAGATTGAACTAAGTGAATCTATTAGATACGCATCTGCTGATCCGATTGAGTCCTGGCTTAATAATTTGCTCTGCCTGGATGCAACAAGTTCTGTACCTAGTATCAGCAGGCTACCCCCACCAAGTGAGTGCGATCTTTACTACGTGAACCGAGACACACTTTTCTCCTATCACAAGGACAGTGAGATATTTTTGCAGAGGATGATGGCTCTATATGTTGCTTCTCACTACAAAAATTCACCAAATGATTTGCAATTGATGGCCGATGCTCCAGCTCACCACTTGTTTGTGTTGCTTGGTCCTGTTGATGAGTCCAAGAACCACCTTCCTGATATTCTGTGTGTAATTCAGATTTGCTTCGAGGGGCAAATATCCAGTAAATCTGCTATGAAGAGCTTAAGTGATGGTCATCAGCCCTCTGGAGATCAAATACCATGGAAATTTTGCGAACAGTTTCGTGACACTTGTTTCCCAACCCTTTCTGGTGCTCGTATTGTGCGCATAGCTACGCATCCTAGTGCAATGAGGAGCGGGTACGGATCTGCAGCTGTTGAACTTTTGGCCAGGTACGTATATTTATACATACTAACATCATGACACATCATCATATTGCTAAATCACCTTGGATGTCTTGTAATACTGTACTTTTCTGTTAGGCTAATCGATTTGATATCATAAGTTCCTCATTAGTAAGAGGTGCTGGTTTGATGCCGAATGTATGGTTTTTTAAGATTTGAGTTGTTTTCTTGTTGAATGAACTAGTTGTCGTTATGCACACTGAAATCGAGTAATTCTAGCTAAGTGGAAAAAAATCATCATAACTTTTGCAATCATTTGGGTAAGGGGATTTCTCTTTTCGTTCTTTGTTTTATATATTGTTATATTGTTGAATTTAGCTGCCAAGAAAACCCTTTCTCTTTATCTCTTCTTTGTTGGACAAGAAAGGGATCCTTTGTGGCATATGATTCATAATAGTAATTTGAATGTAGTAGAAACTCAAAGGTTAGAATTTCATGGTGTAATGAAACCTAATAAACATCAGTCCAATACCATGTTGACTGGCTCCATAACCAATCAACTCAGTTTTTCCCCTATTATGCTTTGCACTTGTCTGCTGTAAAATGCTAGTTTTCAACTCCACCAAGTAATTTACAGAGCTAATAAGTCATGTTACTTGCAGCTACCTTGTTGCTACTTTAATGTAGCTATTTAACGTATTTCTTAGTGATCCTATCCACTCATCAACTTGTCTTTCAGTTTGTCCTCAGTCCTCGTTTCTCTGTACTATATCAGCACTGTACTACTGTAGTCTTAACTATTTTGTTAGCACTCTATATCTAGAAGGTTCATCTGCAAATTCGCTACTGGAAGAAGTCCATTTTCCTGATTCTTAGGCTGTTTCCTTTCTTGGTTTTGTACAGCTCTTGTCTAGTATTCGTTTTTACGTGGTTTGACTTTCAACTTTATTTGCTGAAACTTTCTACAGCTTTAAACTTTGTACAGCTCTTGTATTATACTATTACAGATACAATTACAACTAGTTTTGCTTTAGTTTGTCTTTTGTTGGTACTTTTAATAATGTGTCCAAATAGATAAAAATGTGTATGGAACAAAAACATATTTCTTTACGTATTCGTGTTCTGGTATTTTGAATTTTGACGTCTTTCGTGTTCGAATTTATGTTCGTATTTGGTATTGGTGCTCCATTATTATTTGTATAATATGAGAGTCAATCTATGAATTCAAGATAATAATTCTGTTGTAATTTGGCCAGGTACTTTGAGGGTCAACTAGCTCCAATCTCTGAAGTAGATGATGAAGAAAATACAGATGATGGTCATGATAATGTTATCGAGGCTGTTGAGAAGGCTTCTCTACTGGAAGAAAATATTAAGCCAAGATCAGACTTACCTCCTCTGCTTGCACCACTTCGTGAGAGAAAGCCAGAAAAGCTCCATTACCTTGGAGTCTCTTTTGGCCTAACTCAGGACCTTTTCCGGTTCTGGAGGAGACATACTTTTGTGCCATTCTATATTGGTCAAGTTCCCAGTAAGGTGACTGGCGAGTATACTTGCATGGTTCTCAGGCCATTAAATAATGATGAGATTGAGAATACTGGGTCTGATCAATTGGGATTCCTCAGCTCTTTCTATCAAATATTCAGGAAGAAGTTCACAAAATATTTGGCTCGCGCATTCCGTAACATGGAATACAAGCTTGCCATGAGTGTGTTGGATCCAAAGATCAGCTTCTCTGAGGTGGATCCTGCCTTGTCCTCTTCGAGTTATTCTTTGAGTTCTATTAGTGAAATCTTATCATCTTCTATGGAGACACTGGAAGCATACACCAACAATCTCGTGGATTATCACATGACTGAAGATTTTGTGGATGATCTTGCACGATCATACTTCTGGGAGAAAATTCCCGTTCCTCTCTCATATGCTCAGGCCTCTGTTTTGCTTTGCATGGGACTGCAAGGAAAAGATATCGACTCCATCGAGAAAGAGATGAAGCTGGAAAGACAGCAGATCTTGGCTCTATACATGAAAGTCATGAGGAAGTTTTACAAGTTCTTGAGCCGTGACCCACCTAAGGGAGCTAACTCAGCAGCTTCTCGTCTTAACGGTATATCATTGGAAGCTCATCCTATTTCTGTTGATGAGGATCTTGATGCTGCTGCAAAGCAAGTCGAGGATAAAATGCGAGATGCAGTGAAAGATGCAGATTTTGAGCAAGCGTTGCAAAATGTTGGTGAAAAAGTTATCGCTTCTGGTGGTGTCATTAGTGTGAAATCTGATAGAAGCGCGACGAAGAAGCATGGGAAGAAGCAGGTAGATGAACAGAAGAGTGAGAAGAAGAGAAGTAAACATGACAGCAATTCCAAATCCAGTAAGAAAAGGAAGGCCTGAAAACACTTGCCTGTTCCAGTTTGCATTTTTACAGTATTGTTCACAGAAATAACTTTAAGTTGGCCTCTTTTTTTATAAACTGTTGCTATATTTGTTCTTGATTGTCTCTCAATGTGTTGACTAGCATCTGGATATGCACAATTTTGTTACTCTTAGCCTCTTAGGAGATGATATATTATCATGTCTGTTATGACCTGCTGAATTTGGTGTCTGTTATCACTTAAACTGGATATTCTTTCTTTTGAGCAAAATTTGGCGTCTCATGAATTTTATGATCATAGGTGCTAATACTAGTTTGTTCTTTATATAAGCGATCTAACTAGGGCGCCCATCTAACTAATTTTACATATAACTACCATACTCCAAGAAATTGAAAAGCTGACCAGACTATTCGAAGAAGTTCACCTGACTTTTGTGTATCGTGAAGCGAATCAGGTTGCGGATGCTATCGCAAAAAAGTAAGCAACCGCTCTTTTGTTTTGTCTAATAACTCTTCTATTTCTAGTACTTCGGATTCTGTTTATTTTTATTTGATCTGGGATATGTCCCCAGTTTGGCTTGATGATGTAATTAAGCTGGATGATCGTACGTACTTTAGGACTGTTGTTGTTTAAGTTTTTTTATATATATGAAGTTTGGTATTTCAAAAAAAAACGCTTAGTCTAAAAACCTCATGGATTAAAAATGATCCCGACTCTTTTTGGAGTTACGTGTTTTAGGTGTTTTAAGCTTCGTAACTTGGTTAGTGATAAGTGTGTTTTGTGTTTTGAGTTATTGTAGCGTGCAAGTCTCTTACACCGCGAATCATTATACAGTTATATTATTAACACAATTTTGCCGTTAAGATATAGTTAATAATTAACACTTCCTACTAAATTATAATTTGGGAAATTGGAATTTTCATGAATGTATACACAAGTGGTTCTAGTTAAGAATTGACACTTCCTAATATAACAAAACAGTGTATTCATAACAGAAAAATCAAATTCAGGATGTACTTAATCTGAAGAAGTCAAGAACTGTTAAGCCCTTTTTTTTTTAACTGATAAAGTATAAAATAGGGAGCAATCATCATGATTCAAAGACTTGCTATCGGAAAATGGGATCCAATATATACCAGGTCAAATAAGAAAACGAACAAGGCGAAGTAGAGAATAATAACATATACCTCAAAATTGAAAATTGATATTGACATACATTAATCCCCCGCCCATCACCCTGTCACCCTGTCCGCTTCCCGCCCCTTCCCCTATAAATTAAATTAAACGCATCTTAGTCTCTGCACACAACCATTTCTTCCCTATTCTCTGCAGTCTGCACCACTTCTTCGCTTTTAACAATCCAATGGACCTGATTATCTATTTCCTAAAGTCCCTCCTCCTCAAACCCCCTTCCTCCGCCACGGCTGACCAGCCGAATAATATCTTCATACTCTCCGGCCAATCCAACATGGTTGGCATTGGCGGAGTTATATCCGTCACCAAACCATGGGACGACATTGTCCCTGCAGAGTGTGCTCCGGACAGCCGAATCTTCCGCCTCTCCCCGGATTTGTTGTGGGAAGTGGCTATTGAGCCACTTGACCTCAACATCTACGGGAACCAACAGTGCGGTGTCGGTCCGGGGCTTGCCTTTGCCAATGGCGTAAAGGCTCAGCTCAACGGGACAATTGGGTTGGTCCCGTGTGCAGTTGGAGGGACGGCTATCAAAGAGTGGCAGCGTGGGCAGAAGTTGTACGAGGGTATGGTGGATAGGGCACTAGCAGTTGTTGCCGGTGTGGAGAGGAGCGCCGTAAAAGGCCTCCTTTGGTATCAAGGCGAGGCGGATTCTAATAATCTGACGGACATGCGTGGATACGAGCAAGCTATGGTGAACCTGTTCACCAACTTTAGGGAAGACATGGATCTGCCTCATCTTCCGATCGTCCAAGTAAGAATTTTGTTTTTGTTTTCATATTTTTGCCATTTTTTTATATGTTTGTTTTCGTTTGATATGTTTGCCTAACATGTTTGTTTACTGTTTGATTCTCAGGTTGCTATTGCGAGCGGCGAGTGGTTTTAGGAAAGCATCCGCCAACTTCAGTTGGGACTAAAAATGCCCAATGTTAGCTGCGTGGATGCTAAGGGCTTGGCACTGAACCCTGACAACATCCACCTGACCACTCCAGCCCAGGCAAAGCTTGGAGGCATGCTTGCCGAGGACTTTCTGAAAAAATTTGCTTAGCTGTAATAGTAATTAACTAGGATTTTAGTGTTATTTTATTATGACTCTGGACTGTAATATTAATTAATTAGGGATTTTATTTTATTATGACTTTGGACTGTAATATTAATTTATTAGGATTTTATCTTAGTATTGTTTATGCATGCTTACGTTTGATTGAATACTTAGAAAATGGATGAATGTACTAACTAGATTGAGCTACTGACAGCCTATAGTTATGTCTTAGTGTTTACTTTGCATATGCTGATGTAATTCTTCAAGTTTATTAATGAAATCTTGGTTTAACGTCAGAAATCAAAGAGTTGGGTGTTGATATTTTCCGAACTTCTTTTTCTAAATGTTGTACACTTAATTCACATATTACAGAAGGTATGTAACTTCGAGAAATATTCAAAAAGGCCCCAAACGTTTTTATTGGCACATAATCTCGACAAAATTTTAATTGTACCAAATATGAATAGTCTAAAACATGTTACATAAGAATAAAAATACAAGTTAACAATCATTATATATTACTATTAAGCAGCAAGCAATGCAAACTATCTAAAGAAGCAAACGTTAATTATTACCACATGAACACAAACCATTAACAATTCAAAATTCATGATAAGCTTATATTAATATTGTATCATTTGAACACACTGGAAGGAACTGATTTCAACTGGAAATTTTGAATTTTTTAATTAAATTCAGCATTTTTGCGGTTGAACCGACCAGAAACGGTCAAACAGTTGATCTGATCGATTCTGGTCGGTCATATCAATCGACTAACTGAACTGAGTCGGTTAACCTAGCGGTCTGACCGATTCAGGCCAGTGAGCCGCATTGTCTCACCGACCAGAATCGGGAAGGCCACCTGCCTCACGGATTCTGGAGAGTAAGACTCATCCAGTCAATAATTCTGATAATGGGCTGATCAGTTGGGCTATGAGATTTTTTATATTTTGGAATTTGGGTAGGGTTTTAGGAGTTTTGTTTAATATTAAAGTACTTTATTAATTGTCCCATTCTCATTTGATGATTTGATGGATTATGGATTAATTAGACTAGCAATTATCAAGAGCAAACTATGAACATCCACGAAAATTGGTTTGCTATCCACACAAGTAGTTGCCTGAGTTTGATTTGTATTTTCTTAGTGTTTTCTAATTTTCGTAACTTTTGAAATTTTTATTTGATCCATTTTATCTTTAGCTAATAAATTCAACTGTTCAACAAAAATATGTTCAAGTTTAGAAAACAAGTATAGACTAAACATTTCGGGTAGTGTTGATGTGAACTAAATTATCGTCTTTCCTAAGATTTGTGAAAAACTTTATCAACAGGACACCGTTAAAATCATACACACATATATAGTTCTAACTTTCTAACAAATTATATTTTTCATGAGAAAAAAAAATTTGGAACAGGTCACTAAAAAATGATCTTTGAAAAAAGATCACTTACAAGTTACAAAACATCAATTATTTCATTACTAACATTAATCTTTTGCAATAAAATCATTAAACATCAATTATTTTCCGTTGAACAATTTATAATAAACCAATTGTGTTTATCATGAAATATTGATTATTTACTTTACGTATCAACTATTTATCACAATATCAAGTTATCAAATAATTTTATGATCAACTAAACCTATTGAGTCACTATTTCACTACTGGGAATTAATGAATCTACATAAAATAATGTATAATCGATCTCTAAACCATTAAA
>JAYMSL010003418.1:0-12487 GCA_036897195.1 Plantago coronopus | reverse complement strand
TAATGTCTGCCGGCTAAATCGGAGTGAACTGTTTTCACCGGAACTAGACGGTGGTGGTTCAGGGCGGTGGCCGTCAGCATCTCTTTCCTCCTCCGTTTGGTTCCACAATGTTGGGCTACTCAAGCTAGTATCAACTTATTGTCGACTTATCCATTGGTTAAGTTTCTTGTTTATCCGAACCGAACTATATATTAAAAAAAGCAAAAAGTGAAATTATATCAGTTTATTTAATTGAAATTTACTTTAAAATAATTTTACTTAAATTTATTTCGACTTAGATCAGATTTTGTGGTTTTGTGAAATATTTGTGTTTTAATAACAACATACAACGGCATTTTGATTAAAAATGTCATGGATTTTAATAAAAAATATCAGTATTAAGTATATTAAGTTAGGAAAAAGTCTTTCGCAAGTATTTGTATGAAATAATTCACGTATTGACGTATTGACGAATAGATTGTTTGCGGAGTTCTATATAAGTTAAGAATTTGACATAAGAAACTTAATGATCGAATATGAACACAAGAAACACAAGATACTTTATTAATTCTGGAATTCAGTTAAATGTTGTTACAGCTTACAACAAACAATATTGCAAAGGCCTCAGCATAAACACACTACAACTCAGCAATCTCTCCTATTGATGATTTTGCTCCACTGCTACGAAAAGGCCACCAAGACAATAGGCCCTAGATAATGTTGAGTCAGTTCCGTTCTACTGAAGGGGTACTTGTTTCTGAGCTAGATCAGTTGAACCATCCATAGATCTTCATCATAGCATAGATAACAATTGAGGAGGAGAGGCACAAGCAAAACCAATGGCAGACACACGGTGGACGAGTTATTCTTGACAAATCCATTCTCTGAATTGCAGTTTCTTTTCCTGCTTCAACCCTGGTGTTCAAATCGTGTCAGTAAGTAATTGGACCAAGAACATCACAACAGTTTCGATTGTAAGCACACAATCCTGATTGATGATCCAAGCTGGATTGCTTGGAGATTTGGAGTATGACTAGCTAGTAATTCATTGTATGTTTAATCATGCTCTTACACTTACCTTGGTTTTGGGCCTGTTTCCCCTGCAGCTGTTGCTGACAAGTCTTGTGATGCTAGACGTGGTTGCCCGGCCACTGGTGCTGATGCAACGTTTTGAATTTCACGAGTCGCTTGTCGCCCTTCCTGTTTGCTTTCTTGGTCCAGGATAGTTATATTCTTTGCCTGAAAGGAAAAATTAATCAACACATGGCAGGTCTGATTTTTTTTTCTTTCCATTTTATATGTAATATTCATGTTTACATACCAGCTTCCTGAACTGGAGATTGTAGAACATGTCAACATATCTTTGCTTGGCATGTTTTTGCTCTTTGTTCAACTGTCTCCAGAACCCATACACCAATCCCATGTTCAGAACTTTGTTTGCGTATATCTTCCACGTATAGCTGCCAAGACAATCACACACTCTCATCGCATCTCACAACATTTATATAGTATGAAATTTAAAGTATTGACTAAACCTATGTATGTACCATTCGTTTATCCGCTTTAGGCCTCCTTTGGATATTTGAGTCCAATACTTGGCATCCCCCTTGCACTTCTCAAAGAAACTGGCGATCTTGTTACTTGATTCTTCTCCATTGTTAGGATCAATATGGAAACCTGAGACTCCATCAACTATGATTTCGGCAGGCCCTCCTTGATTTGTAGCAAATGTAGGCAGTCCACAGTTCATCGCTTCGATTACAGTTAGACCAAAGGCTTCATATAGAGCAGGCTGTACAAATGCTCCTTTGGTGTCTGCAATACACCGGTACAGTTCACTGTTGCGGTATCTGTCAGTTTGAGCTGCTATCCATCTTATCTGACCCTTAAGTTTGTATTTGTTTATTAGAGCATGCATTTTATTGATTTCAGCCATCTCTTCCCTGTCTTTCGATTTGGTTGCATCGAAGAATCCGCCAACAATAACAAGATTGACCAAGTTCCTTAGTCTCTTGTTCATCCCATACCACTCTGTCAATCCTGTGATGTTCTTCACAGTATCGAGCCTTGCCATCGAAAAAATTATCGGTTTCTTTTTGTCTGCAAGATGTCCACTGTGCAGGAAAAGCAAGTTATTCAGTTAAATATTGTAGTTTAAAGACATTAAAATCAATAAATGGTGTAGTTTCATAACAATGCAAGATCTTAAACTTACATGTGCTCATCATTATCATTTTTACTGAAGAGCAATTCCTCAATTGCTGGTTGAAACTTAGTAAACCGCTGGTGTTTCTCAGTGAATGGAAAATACACTGATTGATCAGCCCCAGGAGAAGCAATGTTAAACTTTGGGTCGAACACGTTGATGCCTGACACCACCCTGTAAAGCCCTGGCATCGTGAAAGCCACATGGCTTTCGTATTGTCCTGTCCGGTTCTTGCTGGAAAGACAATGATATACTCAGTGAATTAGAAATATTCCTCCTTTTTGACCATCAGCTTAAACTTTCTGTCACATTAAGCACATCGTACAGTACTAACCTTCCAGCAATTTCTTGATATGTGCTGGTTATTATGAAATCTGCAGCATTCATAGCTATCATATCACCAGTGAATTGGCTAGAGAAGTGGTACTTTGAGTCCAGCTCTTTCCACTTCACATCTGAATCTTCATATTTGGTCTTCTCTAGAGCATGAGCAATTGTTGCCTATATCAAAGCATAACCGCCTTAATGCATGCCGCATAGGCGTATAATATGTAAGAACAATAGGAGAAGATACATTAAATACTGACATGAGTTACTCCAAGTTTGGTAGCCACCAAAGAAGCCACTAAGTTCCCGTCTGTGTAGTTACCGATAATCAGGTCTGGTTTACCTTCCATTAGCTCAAGAATCTTTGTAGTAGAATCCTATGTATAACACAAGGCAGGTCAGAAAACAGGTAATAATACAGAAAAAGATTGTGTCCCTGATGTAAGAAGTAAGAACTTATTTTTCAAGTAATGGCCTAAAAGAACATATACCTGAGAAAATCTCTCTAAGTAAGGATATATATCAAATCGGGAGATCCATGGTCCAAGAACTGCTTTCTCCGTATAAAATGGAATACGCAGTATATGCGAATGTGTTGTATTAGCAATAGGCTCCATTTCTTGATTACATTTGTTCCCTTTAGCATCCGGAATTAGACGTGTCACCACAAGAATCTGAGGCTTCACATTCAAGCCTTGCTGCTTTATTCTCAGCAGAAGTTCTTCTTCCAAAGCTTTTACTTGATCAAGAATGTAAACCACCTGTTCAAGCATATTATTGTAGTATTTCAAACTCGAATGATGCTAAAAGTTAATTGATTACGATCAATGAATGAAAACATTATCCACCTGGCCTCCAGTATCAGGTAAACCAAGAACATCAGCTTGCCCAAAATAGCCATGAATGGAGAATATAACAATTTTGTATATGGTAGGAAGTCTACTAAAGAACGCTTCCATGTTTGCAGGATCCGGAGCTTGAAGTATTTCCGACAGTGTCCTCATGTTTTTCCTGACTGTCTCTGCATTATCACCCCAACCCTGCTCAAATCCTAGATCTTTAAGTCTGGAATGATCAACACAGTCGAAAAAACAAAATCAGATACTATACAAATATTTGCTCAGTTAGAAGTTGAATTGGAAATATTGCCAAAGGCCATTACTTTTGCTCGAACTTCTGGTAAGGTGTTTCAGCTGGGAGTGCAGATAGGAAAACATCTGTCATTATAAGTGCTGCTTGAAGCTTGGCGACGCTGTTAACAGTCTCGTTGATCATAAGCTTCTGCAGTTTAAAATTACATTAGAATAAATTTGAACTTACACCGTAAGGCATGGTCTTTTTATTGCCAGGTTTGATTTTGCATGTATATATTATTACCTCTCCGTGTAGCTCCAGAGTCAGCAAGTAGTCAATTAGTAGCTTCATACTCCCTGGATCCTTACTGAGTGTCGAAGTCATGAATTTGGACACATAGCCAAGTCCATTTCCAATTGAAGACGAAAGGGCTAGCCGTGGAGTAGATGCATCAAATGCTCCAAAATCAAGTTCCAATGAGTTTTCATCGTTCGCCCTGCATCACACACACATGCAATTGTACCCGTATCATTCATCGTTCTATCAATTAAATCAATTTTTCCTCGCCTTTGCATTGCCAAGAACTTACCAGTTTTCATCAAAGATCATTTCCTTGAATTTCAAGTAGTCTGTTGATGTGATTATATCAACAGACAGATTATCGGCATGCACCTTGACGTAGTCCCAAACACCAGGGTTATGCCTTATTGCAAAAGCAACATAAGGTGGCACCACAGCAGCTTCCTAAGCAATTGCATAAATTTAAGAACTTACTCATTATGCTGTTCAAATCAGACACAATGATAATCGTTTAATGCACATATTGATCAATAACCTGCGTAGAACTCAAGATGTCCCCGAGTGAACCTTCCAGAACCTTAGACCTTTCAGCCTTGTCCTCAATTGTTTGCTCCACCTCTTCTTTTAGCTGCTGGAACTTCATCAGCCTTTTCCCAGTTCCAATAAACCTTCATAATACATTCTTCGTTAATATTTGTCGAAATTTCAAACACAGCAAACAGCAATAGACTGAGTCTGACTGCCATAGACCATGTCAAACACATACAAGTGCAAAATGTTCCAACAAAAGAATAGTCTCATCAATTATATACCTGGCAAAACATCTCTTCATATGGTACCGGCTTTGCCTCAACGCATCGGGCATGGTATCCACTGCAGCAGTTGAAGACATGAAATGCAAGAAAGACAGAATGGAGTGACTACAAAGTTGAGATTTTGTTGGGTTGTTTTAGGAAATGAAGTGGGGGCATGTCTGTTTATATAGGAAGCCTGCAAATGCCATTGGAATTGGAATATTCTTTGGGGCTGATTGTGGAGAAGACAAAAACAGAAACTAAGATCAAGAAAAGAATTCAACCACGTTTACTAATAACCCTTTTGAAGCAATAAAATCTCAGTTTTGAACTTTTCTAAGCTAGTTTAGATAGATAGCTTAGAAAGTGGAGGGAAAGAATGTTTTGTAGCTGATGTGGTAGCTTCTATGAATCTATATTCCTTCCTTCTGTATCTTAGGACATGGATGCTCTAATCACATGCCCTTCTTTTCATATATTGTTACTCACTACTATTCACAGGATGCATTTCAATGGCCCAACTATAAGAAATGTTCATGGACTTTTGGCTCTCTATATGAGACTGCATGCATGGATACATTTAGTCTACTTCCATGACCCTAACTGGCCTATAGTATTTGGCCAAGATCAATAAGCAGCAAAATTTAAGGGAATAAATGGGAGAGTTACCATCAGAGACCTAAACTTGGGACTAAGGCCGGTCCAACAAGATTAGTCCATGATCCAGTGGGATGAATTAGTCGAAGGTCCAGTCGGTTTAGACCAAGTCCAGTAATTAGGAGCCTGTGAAAGTTGAGGAAATAGGGTTTTTCTTTTCTTTTCAAGTGATGATAAGGAAAGGGTCGTCTTTAATTTAGTTGTAATTTTCCCGTAAATATGACACTTCATAAACGTGGGGCTGCATACGTATTCCAGGCCCATAAACTTTAGGACCATATATACAATTGTCTTTAGTCGGTCGAATGTTGTAACTTGTAAGTACTATAAGCATTTCAGTTATGTATTGGACTTAAAAACTCCCCAATTCAGTAATTTGCACAGCTGTGTGAACCATGTATGAACAGCAAAACCCCATTATAAAACCTCATCCAAAGAGGTGAAAATTCAAACTCTGTATAGCCATAACATTCCCTGGCTGTCACAATTCACAAATTCACAAAGCACTTAAATCTAAGTACATTTGAATGATCAGATGATCATTACAATGCCGGTAAAAGAAAAAAAAACTTGAATCCTTTCACAAACTTTTTGGGAAATTTCCCAATGAACACTATGTAGTAATCAATAATGTTTTTCTTAAGTTATTAGTTAATTAACTCAGCCCTCCAGAACCAGTATATTAATTCCTTCCTTCTTTTTTCATGTAAATGACACTTGAGACATTCCTTGATCACCACCCCAGGCATCATCTGTGATGAACTGCATCCAAGACTCATCCTTATCTTCTTTATCCTCCTCCATGTATATGTTGGAGGTTGATGCTAGTGGGAAATCAGGCGACATTGTCTCATGCTCACCTGTTACAAATCCTTGTGAATACTCCATCATTAACGGGATGTTGCTGGACTGGCCTTGCTCTTCCACCTCGGAGCAGATGCCATTTTTCTTGAAAACGCGACACAACGCGTATGAGTCCTGTCATCAAAAGATGTTAGTTACAATTGATTGATGTAGAGGAAAAGTCTGATGCTAGCTTCATAAGATCAGATGACAAGGAAAGGTTGATTCTTGGCAGTTTTTAGTCAAGAATAGGGGCTGTAGGATTCAGTTTGATACACATCTGGCAGTGGCTATAGATTAAAGTGATGACAACAGAAAGTAAAAGAAGTAGCAAAATAGCAAGCACAACATATTGTGGAAAAGCTTAGTGTTTCTGTTGCTGCAAGTACACTACATCTTTGTCTGCGATTTGTATGGTTACTACTTACTAGCGAAGCTCCTTTGGTTTCACTACAATCAACAATATGCAGCCTAATAGAATAGATGGAGTTCTCGAAATATTACTGTGCAACATGTATACAGGAGAAATAGGGTTTTATGTACCAGACTGCTATGACTTAAGGTCAAATTAAACAGAACATTTATAGTTCTTGGCAAATCTTGAAACAAATAAGAGTGCTCATAACCCAAAAAGACATTTGAGAATTCAGTTAACTGTCTCATTCACACAAATGGGCAAGAGGGGCCAATGGGTTTGTCTTATTTAGGCAATTAGAGAAGAAGAAGGAGAATATATAAAGTGGAAAAGTAGCAGACACCTTCTTATCAAAATGAAAGTAAAGAAGACATGCACTTTTTAGGTCCTACATTTCATCAAGATGAAAATGATTTCTTTAAGAATCTGTGATCTAAGATCAGGATATCTGACACTTACAAAATCCAACACCCACAAAACAATATGAAAACAAACAGTTGATGATTGGCTGATGGGGATATATTGAGATTCACTCACAGTTAAGGGTTCCACTTTTGTCTCATTCTTCAAAGACAAAGTGAAGCTAAACTTTGTCACTCAAGAGATCTATGGCCTATGTATGCAAGTAAAGAATAAAATGTCACTAATTAATCCCCCTTTTCTTCATTATAATGTTATAAAATGTTGATTAGTAAAGAATTATATGTAAATCTTATGTATTATATTAAAAAGGTAGTTAAAGTATGATCACTGAGTTCACTGAATTTCAAGACTTTCCATGCATGCCATGCATTTCACGTTCTACATACACACACAGACACACTCTCGTTAAATCATTTCAAATGATTATTTTTTGTTGAAAATTAATGAATGAATTTGATGAAATTAGGATCCTACTATGCCTGATGGAAATAGGTCTTTTTACCTTGAATAAAGATAACAATGGCACATGTTAACTTAAGCATCTTGCTTTTTATCTACATCTTTAACAGTAGTAAAAAGAGATGATGAAAAAAATGGAGAGATAAATGCTTTTTTACCTGGAAATCTGTGCTTCTAATTTGTCAAATGATGAAACCTCTACCTATATTTACAGTTACTACATGTATCTATATTTTTAATAATTTTCAAAAAGAAAAGATGTTGGATCATTACTGAAAGACATAACAAGGAAAAGGAAAGGGAGAGTATATATTAATTTATATATAGAACTCCCAAAGTCCTTAACTTTCTAGTATAATAATAGCCCTTTTATTCTAATTATGGAGCATTCTTAAACTTTAGATTGCCTATTAAAATATATGTGACAGGTTCTTAAATGTTGATCCCACCATATATTTGATCACATTTTCCTTCACACTGAGTTGCAGGTGAATTCAAAAACTAGATAAAAAGTATGCAATATTCCACAAAGCAGATACCTACAACATATTGGAGTATATATGACTAATAATTTCTCAAAAAAGAAACTAAAAGCTTTGCTTGTGAAACTGACAGAAATAAATTTAAACCAGTTTCACCTGATTAGTGCAAATGTGATCCTGGTACAGTTTCAGTAACAATGCAGTTAAAATTATAGAATTATAAACTCACATAAGTGCAGTAGAACTTATACATGATCATTTTTATGATTAAGAAAATTGTTTTGACTGTATGGTGTAATTTAGAAACAATTATTCTGGTACTAATAGATACCTGGATACCAGAAGTATCCTCACACTCCTTATCATCAAGCCTGTACTCATGCATCACCCAGTCGGTCCTAATTCCCTGCGGCGCTCGCCCCCTGTAGTACACCAATGTCTTTTTCATACCGATTGCTCGGCCCTGGCTGTTAACGCGCCTGTCCTTCCCTGTTGATTTCCAGTAGCCAGCTCTTGTTGCCCGGTTAGTTCTGAATCCATTTGGGTACTTTCGGTCCCTTGGACCGAAAAAGTACCACTCTGGATCCCTGCTTGGCAGAAATGATTTCTCTGCAAAATTCAATTAGAAAAAAAAAAGATCAAAACAATAAAACTAGGTACATTAATCCGTGTTCATTTGCTATATCTGAATTTCGACAAACTGGCACTTACAATGTGAATTACTGCATTAGATGTGCAATGCTTTAACAGTACTAAAATCATAACACAGGAATGCAAGAAGACGAATTATAGCTGCGTTCGTACATATATATACAACTAACCTGCCAATTCCCAAGGCTCACATTTGTAAAGATCAACTTCAGGAATAATGTCCAGTTCGATTTCCAAGCCATGGATTTTCCTCTTGAGATAATAATTGACAAGTTCTTCATCAGTGGGATGGAACCGGAAACCTGGAGGCAGTCCGACCGGAGCCATGCTTCTTGCTAGCTATATCTGAAGAGATGAATGTGACACTATGTTTTATGTGTGTGTATGTATGAGTCAGGATCAGTAATGATGTGAGTACTGAGGAGTGTATATATAAAGGAAATCAAAGGGCCTTGTCTTTGAGTCAGTTTTCACTTTTTTTTTCTCTTTTGAAGATTCTGAGAAACGTTTCTTGCAAGTTCCATGGATCTGTCATCACCTCAGCACATAAACTAAAACAGCCTTCCAATTTTTGCACATCTTTTGTTCTGTTGTCCACAAGCTATTTGCTATATTATTGTTATAAGTCACTCTGGCCATGGCTTTTCCCTCGTGAACTGAAGGTTTAAAGCAAGATTTGTTATGTCCTGGTCTAGATTGCATGCTCATAAATAAATATAATGTGTAGGATATTAATAGTTGAGTTCATTTCTATTGTTGTGTATGATAATTAGAAAATTCATAATTGGTGAATGGATCATATATCCTAATTGATGCATTGTTCGAATGAAACTAGCTAAAAATTCGTCGATATTTAATGAAATTGGAGAAAAATATTATAAAACTCAACTAACTTTTCTTTCATTGACAAATCAAATAAAATGAATAATCCATGTATAATACATATAAAAGTTTATATAGTAGGTGAATGCCCAAATACCGAAAAAAGTTATTACACATGATGTAATTAAGAAATTCACCTATATAAAATGAAAAATGATACTACCATTTTACAATAATGTGAAATAACAATATAAAAGAAAGTATGTATTAATTTAATAGTGATATGAATAATGAATGTAAATTCAGCTCAAATATATATATATATATATATATATATATATAAATAATGAATGTACATCACAACATATCGATTTTTTTTTTTCTTCTGTAAATCATGTTTTTTGTAGTGTCATACTATATTACCTCACTATCACATATTAATAGTGGCACTTTGGTTGGAGACATGAGAGAGTAGGTTAAGTTCAGTGTTGCTGTCACTTACTTTTGTTTATCGCCGTCATGAACAAACAGGTTTATCGCCGTCATGAACAAACAGGTAAAAGGAATTGTCTTCGGTGGAATGCAATGGAACTTAGTGTTATCGGAAGGGTTGGGCAGTATTCTTTCAATAAACATCTTACTTCCTGGATTCATACAAAAGATCGTCTTTGATTTCATAAACACCTTACTTCTTGTATTCATAAACACCTTTCAATAACATGTCTTCGCCATCATGAACAAACAGGTAAAAGTAATTGTCTTCGTTGGAATGCAATGGAACTTAGTGTTATCGGAAGGGTTGAGCAGTATTCTTTCAATAAACACCTTACTACCAAGGTAATGACAATATGAGTCTTGCACTATTACAAAGCTCATTAGCCCGATCTATGTTTCCGCAGTAACATATAACCATAAATCCAACCTGATAATCCAATTTAATCCCTAACAATTGGCATCCACCTTACATACTCATGTATATCACCACTAAAGTACTCATGTATATCACCAAACATCAATGCATATATGCCACATACAACTTTATCTCATTATCTTATTAGTGGGTGTAAGAATAGTCTGATTGTGAAAATATGTTGGATCATGTGCTAGATTGAATATATGTTATGCTAAAGATGAATGCGTACTTTTTACAATAGTTGGAATGGAACAACTTAT
The DNA here is from genome assembly GCA_036897195.1 of Plantago coronopus. Lineage (NCBI taxonomy): Eukaryota > Viridiplantae > Streptophyta > Magnoliopsida > Lamiales > Plantaginaceae > Plantago > Plantago coronopus. The sequence continues at coordinate 1,882 of JAYMSL010003418.1, read as the reverse complement.
TTCGCGAATACGAAGGTCATCCCATATATGTATGTCAATCTCAATATCTCATCATCATTATCACCACCAGTAAGACCATCACCGACTTGTAGTATCCAATAAACATACTCTCATGTCTCCTCAATATCAAGCTTATCAGCGGCATATGTTTCTGACTTTGTTATATAAGAAAATAAATGTACCAATTTTGTTTAAGTAATAAAAAAAAACTATAATCTATTAAAACAAAGTTATCCAAATACCTAACTTATTAATTGGAGGTGAAACCTCTTCACAAGTGAGTTTCGCTTTGTTTTAATGAAAAATATAGCTGAATTAATCTGCAAAATGATTAGCTTGACATTTTCGTATTCATGTTTCGTAGATACCACAGTTATTCATGCCTTCATTCATAGTTCGCCAGATAATATATAGATTATTACGCTACGCAAGCATTCATATTCCTAGCTAGCTTGTAATTCTGAGAATCAGACTTATTTATCTCCATAAAACTCATCAAAGTTTGGGATTTATAAATGTTAACCATGCAATTAATGTCACATCTTAATTTGGAAAATCAGTTAGACGGTTTGAATAATTTTGCACGACCGAAATAAGTAACATAAATTCAAAACTTTTGCGTGTTTTAGGCCACATCAATCAGTGTGTGCTGAAAACCAGCGTCTTCGGAATCAGATTGATAGGATTTCGATCCATTGTATGATCGGTTTGTGATGGACGACTTGTATGTGGGGTTGCTAGAAGGGCGAGCTAGTTTTCTTCGACTTCCTTATTAGAGGTCTGATTTAACATACTCGAATGATTGCGACTTGCGAGTTATTAGTTTATAACTATAAGTGTTACTCGAATGATTGCAAATTATACGTGTTGGAGTTGCTCTGTGATTAATGGACTTTGAATGGGCTTGGGCTGAGGTGCATGATGTGGACTTGGGCCTAGATAGTATAATTGGTCTTGCACGATCAACGAAACTCGGATGAACAGGTATTTCATACAACGAAACTCGCATTCATATTCCTACTACCGTATACCTAGCTCCAATATGAATATGGGATGTAGTCGATGAACACACATGACAAACGAGACATGTATAGTATATGAACATGCATATGTGAGATGAAATAGATCGATCACATACAGATGAGAAAACACCAGGGGACCAGTTCTTAGTTCTTGCCACCAATTTCGGCAAACTAAGGTCGCTTCCTTTCGTTAATAATGTTACCTAGCTATGAATTGTTTTCTACCGATCATGAATTCATAAACAATTATTAATTTTCACTCTTCCGCTTCCCAAAAAGAAACATTTTCATACAATAGCATAGCATGCATTGACATATATTGAGTATGATTTTGTTAACATAATTTCCGACTGTGTCTACGGAAGGTGTGGTATCACTTTGTTCCTATATTGAAGAATACAGGTCTTAATCCAGAAAGGGAAAGGATCTAAAAATAACAAACTAGAATGATAAGGTATAATCTGAGGGAACAATGCTAAGCTATCAAAAGATTCGGCGGAATTACAATATTTAAAAAACAAAGATTTGGGTTTGGATCTCCGTTAAAATCACCTTCACTTATATTTAATTTCTACTCGAATGTCTCTTTAAAAAGATATTAAAATTGACCACGAATACATAAAAGTAGAGAGTTAACATAAGTTACTGGATTTCACCACGTTTTTATAAATTCAAACACTTTTAGATGAGACTGAATTATATCAAAAGTCATCTTCAAATCTTCGAACTACCTAATTAAGAAGGTGGTGGATTTCCTGGACCATTGATTGATGCTACTGTGTTGAACTCTCCTGTTAAAACATACAAGCAACAACACTATTGTGAGTTCGATTGAAACTGCAAACAAAAAAATTTGCAAA
>JAYMSL010003417.1:0-12487 GCA_036897195.1 Plantago coronopus | reverse complement strand
GAGGCAATTGTCCAACGTCTCAAGCACCGTAAGTGAGAGGACAAATTTGCTTTAAGGAAACTGTGTGCGCACAGGCCTCGATCGATTTCCAAACCGTTTTCTGTTCCTCTACTTTCTGTTAATATCGTTCATTTTTGTTACAAGACACGTATGAAGAAACCAAATGGAATGTGGGGATATGATTTGGGGTTTCCTCATCCGAGACATCACAGATATGTTGCTTTCCTTCTCAGTGCAACACACAAACAGAATACACCATGCAGTACTAGACATAACATGGTTATATTTCTATGTGATTTTCCATTTTACTTTTTTAGTACTTGAACTAGTCTAGCCTAGTGGAGGCATATATAGTGCATGCTGACAACTTGGTGGGAGAATAGCATAATGGATGCAGATTCATATGCTTTTATACATGCCAAGTCTATGAACAAGAAATCAAGATTTTCATGCTTAGCTGCATTTAGTCCTGCCTGGCAAACTAGCTAGCTGATTTCCTAGTTCATATATAGGATATCATATTCACGCTTTTCTTTATACTGCAACATGTTGTAATGACTCATGGTAATTAAACGTGTTGTTTGAACAAGATGAAACGAATTTTCACTAGATATTATACTTACCTAGCTAGCTAGTACCCTTTTAATAAAATAAAATCTTCCACCTTTCACACTAATTAATCACTAGTTGAGCTGTTTCATGTTTTTAAATACCAATCATCACGTGTAATATGCACACAGATTACTAGCAAGTTGGGAAATTTTAGTCTTGATGATATTCTTAGATATTGGATTAACATTATCTTGAGGTTATGCTAATCATTCTTTTCTCTTTCTGCAGACTTCAACCATTAAAGATGAACAATTAACTGTATTTGGACCTCATCAATTTGATCTCTTGTTTAAAATAGCAAAGCTTCTCAGTGTTGGAAATTAAAATTATTGCAGTGCGTCTGGCCATCCTCAATCGTAGTGGAAATCGAAGCTGGTTTGATTGCAGACAAGCTTTATGTGACTGCTAATGTTATTTAGCCAATTCAAATCATGCATGAGAAACTTATGTCCTGAAAATAGTACTACTATAAAACTAGTAGTAATATACAGTATATATATCTTAGCAGACTATATATACTGGAGAACTTCACTGACCTTTACCATCATCAAAGGGTTGGGATATATAGGACTTGGGGCATATATTGGCTGAGAAACTTGTTTGAACATGGCAGCAGTTTGAGTGACTGTTGTAATTCGAAAGTGGAATGAGCATAGGATAAAGATGCAAAGGATATAACAGAATGTGCTCAAGAGAATCAGTACGCGCCCTTAATTCGATATTCCTTTCCCTCCATATATAATGTGATTCCACTCCTCCATCCGAAATACTCACTTCACTAATCACTACTCATCAAATTTACCACGCTCCGGTTTTGTTGGTAATAATGGTGAAATTCTTGAAGCAGTTCGAGGGGCAATTGGTCCCCGAATGGAAAGAAGCATTTGTAGATTACTGGAAGCTGAAGAAGGACCTCAAGAAAATCCATCCTGCCAGTGATCAGAACTTAAAGAGTGATGGGCGAAAGAATACGTTTTTTTCTTCTCTGAGAAAATATACTTTCCTCAGTCACAACCAGAGACCACCTAGGACCATTCAAGTACTTTCCTTGCTTTAGCATGATTTACATTTATTTGTATGTCATTGTTAATTTATCATTTGCTTACATGCTCTTGTTCTGGAAAAACCAGGTTCACAGGAAGCATGCTGAAACAGCTAGCAGAACGGACTTTTATGAGACGGAGCTGCTGGAGCATTTTGCTGACACTGATGCCGCGAAAGAATTCTTTGCATGTTTGGATCACCAGCTTAATAAAGTGAATCAGTTTTATAAGAAGAAGGAGGAAGAGTTTCTTGAGAGGGGAAACTCATTAAAGAAACAAATGGACATTCTCATTGAGCTTAAAAATGCACTGATGCAAAAGCATGCGAAAGAGCCTTCTTTAGAGGAGGATACCTCAATATCAGGAAACATATCTTGCGGTGAGACGAATTTTTTAACGGTTTTCATCTATTTCTTAATTGCCTTTTGCAAATGTTTCTTGAGTGTATCTTGAACTTATTAGTTCTGTTTTCGTTCTGTTTACTAGTCGATGAAGAGTCCATTACTGATAGAGCAGATATAGAAGAAGGCGGGGAGAACTTAACCGATGAAGTTGACATAGAGTCAACAAAATCTGAATTGCCAAACTCTGGTGAAATCGGTACACCGATGAGAGTGAAGAAAGAAGATGGGAAGTTAAGGTCACTTTCTGATAAGGTGGTCTTCTGTCGGGGGAAAAGCTTGAAGGTTCATGTACCTCTTACAAATCCAACACGAGCATTTTCAGCTATTTCTTATGTTCTTTGGGATGATTTGGTAAATCAGACATCCAAGAAATGTGGCCCCGAAAGAAAGAAATTGCATTTAAATAAGACAAAGATGCGTCATGCAGAGAAAATGATTCGGGGAGCATTTATTGAGCTCTACAAAGGATTAGGATACCTCAAAACTTACAGGTAAGATAATGATCAGTGGCCTAATTAGCTTGCTACTTGGGGAAAAAGCACGGAACTTATCGTGTTCTTTTTTAACGTATGTAGGAACTTAAACATGCTTGCTTTTGCAAAGATCTTGAAGAAATTCGACAAAGTAAGTATTTGGTGACTTCCAGTTGCCTTGTTTGCATACATCATTTCTTGTTTCTTTCTTCTGATAAAGAACAAACTTTATGTCATTTCAGGTGACAAATAAACATGTTCTTCCAGTTTACTTGAAAGTGGTTGAGAGCTCTTACTTCAACATCTCAGATAAGGTACATAACATTTCAGAAAAGCTTAAGTTTCTGTAAAATATCTGGTGAACAAGAAGAAATCAAGACATGATAGAATGATTTTTCCTAAGAATTTCACTTTTCGTACTATATGCTGAATTCAGAGTAGGATACAGTGAATACATCCCATCATCGTATTATTCATGGACAACGTGAAGTGGAATCAACCTATACAGATTTATCAAGTCTAGAAAAGTTTCTAGATTTTCATTCATGATCTAAGATATATGCCTTTTCCGAGTATTGGAAACTGTAGGAAGATAACAAATTTTACTGCTGTAACAGGCTGTGAAATTAGCAGATGACGTCGAGGAACTCTTTGTGAAGCATTTTGCTGAAGATGACAAAAGAAAGGCCATGAAATATCTCAGACCAACTCAACGAAAAGAATCACATGCTGTGACGTTCTTCATTGGTGCGTTTCAAATACATACCTCAAACATTTTACTCATTTTAAGAGAAAAGATCTACATAAAAATTTAACTGAGCTTGTCGTTTTCCATTACCAGGCCTATTTACGGGGTGTTTTACTGCACTCTTTGTTGGATACATAATCATGGCTCATATTACGGGAACGTATAGATCCAAATCAAATACAATGTACATGGAAACTGTCTACCCTATCCTTAGGTAAGTGCTTCATTTTCGTTAATGTTCAAAAGATCTGGATTCTGGACAATAATTATGAATCAGGCACCTGAATTCTGAATTTTACTATGCAGCATCTTCAGCCTGTTGTTCTTACACGTATTCTTATACGGATGCAACATATTCATGTGGAGAAAGACGCGAATAAATTACAGTTTCATCTTTGAGCTCTCATCAACTAAAGAACTCAAGTATAGAGATGTATTCTTGATCAGCGCCACATCAATGGCTGCTGTAGTTGGAGTCATGTTTCTTCACTTATCACTTGTAGAAAAAGGATATTCTTTTGCTCAAGTTCAATCCATCCCTGGCCTGTTGCTACTGGTAAGTCCTGATTATTTCTTTAAAATTCAAATATATCAAAGAAAATTGAACATTGACAGAGTTGAACTGAATATTTGCAGGCTTTCATTATAGTCCTGTTTTGTCCGTTGAACATTTTCTACAAGTCTAGTCGATACCATTTAGTTTCTGTGCTGAGAAACATCATCTTGACTCCATTTTATAAAGTCGTGATGCTTGATTTCTTCATGGCCGATCAACTTTGTAGCCAGGTATATAATCTTGATCATCCTTTCGCGTAATAGAATTCAATAACAATTCAAGTACTCTGCTCTATAAGCTTACAGCTGTGACTTAACATTTTCTCAGGTACCAATGCTCAGAGCCTTAGAGATTATAGCATGCTATTACATAACTGGAAGCTATCGAACTCAAGATTACGACTACTGCATGAAGAACACCTTCTATAGGGACCTGTCTTATGCAGTCTCATTTCTACCTTATTACTGGAGAGCAGTACAGGTTTGCATCAAACTTGATCTATCCATACTTTAGAACTTTCTGAGATTTCTTCGTACATAGTTACTTTATATCAGATCACTGTACTAATGATTGTGATTTTGTAGTGTGCTCGGCGATGGTTTGACGAAGGGCATAACAGCCACCTTGTGAACCTAGGAAAGTATGTCTCTGCGATGCTGGCTGCCGGAGCCAAAGTGGCCTATGAGAAGGAAAACAGTTCCGGATGGCTTTACCTAGTCATACTGATGTCGAGTTCTGCAACTGTATACCAGCTTTACTGGGATTTCGTCAAGGACTGGGGCTTACTCCAGCTCGATTCCAAGAATCCAGGCTTAAGAGATGAACTAATTCTTCGCAATAAGTCCATATATTTTTTCTCAATGGTACATTCCTATGTTCCTCTCTCATTTCCATATATTTGGGATCTATTCTCCATAATCCACATAAAAATTCTCATCAGAATTATGGTAAAAGGAGAGATTATATACTTGAAGGCAATTTTTTGGACCATGATATAATATTTGAACTTATGTCTGCAGGGACTGAACGTTATTCTCCGGTTAGCTTGGTTACAAACAGTTCTTCACTATAATTTCGAGCACGTAGACTACAGAATCACCATGTTTTTTCTAGCTGCACTTGAAGTTGTCAGAAGGGGCCAATGGAATTTCTACAGGTGAGATCTTGGAACCCTTTCGAACGCTATTACAAATGGCATGACATCTTATGTAGCGTGAAACGTTATATTAACACTGACTGACAAATTGAACTTATTTGAACAGATTGGAGAATGAGCATCTAAATAATGCAGGCAAGTTCAGAGCAGTGAAGTCAGTGCCACTTCCTTTTCAAGAAGTGGATGAACAAGACTGAAGCAAATATGCTTGGCAAATAATACTAGTTAGGGTCAACAGGACTTATTCCTCCATTCTTCAAGTTGATGATAAACATATCCTAGGTGTTCTCTTTTCCATTTCAGTATTGTGTGGGCTAACAAATTATACCTGTACACAAAGTTGAGATAGACCATGTATAGATAAGGGGACTAAATCTCCAGTGAACAGATATTTTGCTGTTCAAGTTGTATAAGCGTAGGATAAATACGTAGAGGATATGAAAAATCTGCTATCAAGAACCAGTGTGCATAAACTGTAACCTTCGGGTGTAGTGAATTCGTTGATTCACTTCTGAGAATATAAATACAAAGTAGATACACTTGTTTTGTCAGAAACGTACAATTCTAAGAATTTGCAAAAACCATTCATAACACATTGTTTTCCATGAATCATGATGAATATCTTTCACTCCCCATGTCTGAATGTGATCCACGTACACCTAACTTATCTAGCAGAAAATGGGACAGATTGCTTTCAAGTGGCTTGGTGATCAAGATATCAGCCGCTTGGTTTTCTAATGTTAATGTACAGTGGTTTCATTTCTTATGACTCAACTCTTTACTAACAAGTACGTAGTAGTCCTTTTTTGAGGCAGGATTATTTGCAATACGTCGCCAATAGTACTGAAGTAGGTCCTATTTGTGATGCGTAAGGTCATTCAACAACGTTAACCAAGATATCGACAAAATTCTCTCAATGTGGTGTCCATATATAACTCGATAGTTTGCTTCTGTCAAGACCTTGACACATCTGATCTTGCTTCATGACATGTCAAGAATAATTAAGGCACGTCCTTGATCGGCAAGTGGCTGGCCGTGCTCACATATCTGTCCCACTTGTCACTGCAAAAGGTCATAAGGCTCATATCTCCAGCTGCTGGCAAGAGTAGGCCTTGCTCAGGAGTCGATTTTGAGTAGGTTAGCACTCTGATGATGATGTTGATCAATGATCATGTGTTGTTGTATGTCAGATATTAAACAACTATGCATTTTTACTGAAAATGTGATGTCAAATCTGTCAAAGCGCTTGTAGACGAGTGGTGGTTAGCTGAAACATCTGCAAATTTGTAAAACCATTGTAATTGTAATAGCACATCTCTCTTAACCTGTAGATATTACAATCTTCCTATCAATCTTCTTAATTTGGCAACACTCAAATTCCGACTCAGCCCAGTTCCTGATTTCTTGTCCCTATCAGTCCCAATTACTTGATGCTCCAACTCTTATGCCTAACCTTAATTAGAAGTTACAACAAATCAGTCTTACTTATTTTCTTTCTTTTCTTCCTGGGGAATTGACAAGAGTTCTTCAATCTTCATTATGAAACTGTGACATTTTACGAATAAGTCGACTGTGACATAGTATTTCTTAATGAAATTACTAACAATTTTCCATCATAGTCCCAGTTTTGATTAGGTTGGGTAACTAGTCAAGTTTTGAAAATTACATTATATATCACTGAAGTTTATAATTTTCCAGATGTTCCAAGAATCACTTGATCTTAACTTTATTGAACATTTCCGCGGGGGAAAGAAATGTCATTTCCAGTACATAAAATTCCTTTATACAGATAAGAATTATTACAATCTACAATTATATTGAGGAAGACAAAAGAAGGAAGCACCAAGTTGATATCTTGAGCATCCACTTGAAAAATGGTGGAATAAGATTGCTTGCTTGCAGCTTGGCCTAACTAGCATTTCTAAAGCATATTTGCTGTCATTGTTGCTCCTCCACTTCTTGGAAAGGAAGTGGCACTGTCTTCACTGCTCTAAACTTGCCAGAATTATTCAGATGCTCATTCTCCAATCTGTTCAAAAAACAAGTCAAATCTCTGATGGTGGATATGAGGTGTAGTAACATGAGATGTTGGGTGAGATGTCTCGTAGAAAGCCGTAGTAAAAGAGATCCAAAGTCGTTACCTGTAAAAATTCCACTGTCCTCTTCGAACAACCTCAAGCGCCGCTAAAAATAACATGGTGACTCTGTAGTCTACATTTTCAAAATTGTAGTGAAGAACTGTCTGCAACCAGGCGAGCCGTAGAACAAGATTCAGCCCCTGCATGATCAGTGGTGCATGTTGGTCAGTTTCTGTAAAACAACTTACAGGTGCAAGAAAAATGACTCTACATTTTTTTGTGGAATATAGTATATTTGGATAGGAGAACATCATATGTGTTTACCATGGAGAAGAAATATATGTATTTTTTTCGAAGGATTAAATCGTCTCTTAGCCATGGATTCTTTGAATTCATCTGGAGCAAGCCCCAGTCCTTGACGAAATCCCAGTAAAGTTGATACACAGTAGCAGCACTTGACATGACCACAACAAGGGACAGCCATCCGGCAGTGCTATCCTTCTCATAAGCAACTTTAGCTCCAGCAGCCAGCATTGCAGACACATATTTTCCTAAATTCACAAGATGGCTGTTATGTCCTTCATCAAAATACCGCCGACCACACTGCAACATTATGACAATGTAATTAGTCACTTATCTACGTAATTTAAGAGTTTAAATCATCAAGAATTGGTACAATACCTGCATAGCTCTCCAGTAATAAGGTAGAAATGAAACTGCATAAGACAGGTCCCTATAGAAGGTGTTCTTTGTGCAGTAGTCATAATCTTGAGTTCGGTAGCTTCCAGTTATGTAATAGCATGCTATAGTTTCTAGGTATCGAAGCATTGGTACCTGATCATCAAGAAGAAACTAATACTAAGTTTAAACTGTTTAGATCAGAGTAAAGGAAAATTTTGAATTCTAATGATCTCATGATTACCTGGCTACAAAGTTGATCAGCCATGAAAAAGTCTAGCATCACAACTTTATAAAATGGAGTCAAGATGATGTTTCTTAACACAGAAACTAATCGATATCGGCTGGACTTGTAGAAGATGTTGAATGGACAAACCAGAACAACTACGAATATCTGCCAAACAAATTGTGTTTTATTAGGTACTAATTTTACAAAAACATCTGCACTTAATTGATCCTGGTAAAATTAAAGGAAAAGCCTGACATATGAATATATGATCAAAAACTTACCAGTAATAGAATTCCAGGGATGGACTGCACTTGAGAAAACGAATAGCCTTTCGCTAAAAGTGTTAAGTGGAGAAACATGACTCCAACTACAATAGCCATTGATGCGGCACAAATCAAGAACACGTCTCTGTACTTTAATTCTTTAGTTGGACAAAGTTCGAAGATGAAACTGTAATTTATCCGCGTCTTTCTCCACATAAAGATATTGCATCCATATAGGAAAATATGCAGAAACAATAGGCTGAAGATGCTGCAAAAGTGAATATAGAGTTTAAAATACAACTCTGGTTGTGGAAAACAATATTGAATATTGAGAGTTCGAATATAGACTTGCCTAAGGACAGGGTACACAGTTTCCATGTACATGGTATTCGATTTAGATCTATATGTTCCTGTAATATGAGCCATGATTACGTATCCAGCTAAAAGTGCAAGGAAACACCCAGCGAATAACCCTGGATTCACAAAAACAACTCCAACATTCAGTTCAATATACCTCGAATGTCGCTTTAAACAGAACATAAGATAAACAAAATATCATTTCAACATGAGCTGATTTAGGCAGCAGCATAGTTCTAAACTTCCAATGAACTTCTGTATTTATTTATTTATCGAAGATTCCTGATTTCCTTCTAGAATTTTGAAAACATGTCAAAGGCTTTTAACATATCAGGTTCTTATTTACATGAGCCTGCAAGAGTCTCACCAATGAAAAATGTTACAGCATGTGAATCTTTCCTCTGAGTAGGTCTAAGGTACTTCATAGCCTTTCTTCTATTGTCTTCAGCAAAATGTTTAACGAAAAGTTCCTCGACCTCATCTGATAAGTTTAATGCCTGTAACAGATTCCAGATACACATTAGGTTGCTGATCATTTCATCAAATCGTATATGTGCATTGTTAAGACAGGCATAAATGGAAATCTAATAGGCGCATACCACTATAATACGTACGTACGCTCTTAAAGAATAATAAGATGACGGGACATCATTAGATGTCTAATAGGCTATCCCACATGGAGATATCTAATTATCTTTCCATTCACAACAGCAATATACAGATATGTAACATCATCAGATATCTTGTTCTTTTCTTGTTCACTTAAAGTTTTAGCCTTTGAGATTTCTAACTCACCTTGTCTGAGTTGTTGAAGTACGAGCTCTCAACTACTCTCAGATAAACTGGAAGAACATGTTTGTTACTCATCTGAAAAGAGAAGAGAGATAATATTTCTGTGTTAGAAGAAAAGAAGAAGAAGAAGAAGAAGAAGAAATGGTTAATGCAAAAGAAACTGAAAGCAAGTCATGTAAGCATACTTTGTCGAATTTCTTCAAAATCTTTGCAAAAGCAAGCATGTTCAAGCTCCTGTGAGAATTGACAAATCAATAAACTTCCCTTCATCAGAACAGAAAAGGCCAATAATACACAGTGTTCACGTACCGATAAGTTTTGAGGTATCCTAATCCTTTGTAGAGCTCAATAAACGCTCCCCGGATCATTTTCTCTGCATGACGCAGCTTTGTCTTGTTTATGTGCAGCTTCTTTCCTTCCAGACCGGATTTCTTGGAGGTTTGGATCTTCAAGTCATCCCAAAGCAAATACGAGATAGCTGAAAACGTTCTTGTTGGATTCGTAAGAGGAATATGAACTCTTAAGCTTTTCCCTTGACATTCAACAACCCGACTGGAAAGTGACCTGAATTTCCCGTCCTGATGTGTTCTCGTCGACCTTCCTTGCTCACTGGATTTCGGTGGCTCATAAAATGTGGTATCATCATTATCAACTTCTATGCTTAAGTTTTCTGACCCTTCCTCTGTATCCGTGGTATCCTTAACAGACTCCCCATCTATTACAAAATGGGATCAGATCAGAAGGTAGATAACAAGTTGAAAATACGAACAATAATAGTGAGCAGGTCATTTCACTTACCACATGATATAGTGCCTGATAATGAGTTATCCTCTTGCACTTTCGTGTACTTCTGTCGTAGTGCAGTTTTAAGCTCAATGAGTATCTCCATTTGTTTCTTCAACGAGCTTCCCCTGTCAAGAAACTCTGTCTCTTTCGTCTTGTAAAACTTATTCACTTTGTTGAGTTGCTGATCCAAACACGCAAAGAATTCAACTGCAGCATCACTATCAGCAAACTGCTCCAGCAGCTCCGTTTCATAAAAGTCTGTCCTGCTAGCCGATTCTGCAAGCTTTCGATGAACCTGATAACAACACAGAACAATGACAGTTAGTCAATTTACATGAAACAAAGTACGCAACAAAACGGTCATATTATAAGTTGTATATACATGAATAGTCTTCGGTTCTCTCTGCCTGCAGCCAAGAGGAGTAAACTTATTCAACCAAGAGTAAACAATGCTGGACACAGAATTCGTGTTTTGTTTGTTTTTCGTATTTTGATTTTCAACAAGGTGGATTCTCTTCAACTCTTTTTTCAGTTTCCAGTAATCTACAAATGCTTCTTTCCACTCAGGAACCAACTGCCCCTCAAATTGCTTAGAGAACTTCACCATTTTATCAAAACAAAACGATAATGCCTAAACAACACTGATGAGTCGAAAAGCTTGGTGACTAGTGAGTTGAGCAATGGGGGAGTAAGATCATGAGACTATATATGGAGAGGAAAGGAATATTTGATGATGGTACGAGTACTGATTCTCGACAGCACATTCTGTCATATCCTATGCTCATTCCACTTGGAATGTTGAAAGTCGAAACAGCAAACAGGATAACAGTTGGGCGTAGGGAGGATTGCGAAAACGCAGCCAAAACTGACGGTTCTCTGAGCAAAGATGAGCTTTTATAAATGGTGAGAGTCTTAAAGCTTAAAAGGGGCCTAAACATTTTGATTTTATTAGGAAATGCAAGTAATAATGATAACTGTTGTTAAGTGATGAAGCAATTTAAGCTGTGATTGGCCAAATCATTTGCAATGACACGAAGCTTTTCTCCAATTAGACCAGCCTGATTTCCACTAAATTCAGGATAAAAAGAAGCTAGTGCTACTAATTTTGAAATCTCCAACTTTTTCACCATCACACAAGATAACAACTTTTGCTTATTTTAAGACGAAAGAGATAACTTATGAAATTCATTCCAATTGCGTTGCGTATTCGCTGATCCGACCATGTCAAACACACACTCCCCGCATCATTTTTTCAAAGCGTATCCATTTTAGTCAAGATAGTCTACAAAAGATCAATTGAAGTGCTCACAGTCAGCTTTTCACAAATACAGCAAGTCATTGCCATTTCAAACAGCTACAATCAAGAGATTTATAGTTTCTTCAACAATTACGATTGTCAAAATTTTCATATGAAAAGACAAGTTTTACGATGATTGCAATCCGCACGCATGCCTTGCCCATAACAAATACGACTCAATTTTGCAGAAACAGGCTAACATCGGTTAAACTTCTTAATGCCTACCAAAAATAACAATTTGATGTTGGTACACCATATAATTGGAGAAAATTGGTTACTTAGGTCAATAATCAATCATTCTCAATTACGTAATGAACTCAGCATACGTTTCACGAAATGAACTGTAACGAATTGGATAGTTGAAATTGGGAGCGGAAACGAAATAATTGAGGTAGGCAGGACATAGGAGTAGAGTATTGATAGCATAAAATAAAAGCAAAAGAAATGCTATTCCTTGCCACTCAGATGTCATTCAGTCAGCATGATATAGGTTCCACTATAATTGTATGAATTGTTGTAGTAGAAAAGAAAAAGAAGAAGAAGAAGAAGAAGAAAATATATTGGAAATCCTAAACCACGTTATCTTTGTCTGCTTCACCTTCTTACTTTATTTTTCGTATGCTGAGAAGGATTTGCAACATACCAAAATTTCAATCATGCTTCAGATGTGGAAACCCGAAAGCGCCAAACTCTATGCCTATTTTATTCCCTTTTTCTCCTATTCTTGCCACATTCAGCATGAAAACCAAAGTAATTGCACCAAGATATTATTAAGATAGCATATGTCTTAAACCCTCCGAGGAAATTAGGAAGTGTGGTTAAGGTCCAAACCGAGTTATACACTAGAACTAGCCAATGGCCCGTCGAGTATCGACGGGATTGGAGAAATAAAAATAAAAATTAAAGTTCTTCGATTACAAATCAAATAAGGCCATCCAATATGGGTGACCAAAAGTTTGATGTGACACCGTCGTAACCTGTTTCAACAAAAAACTGTCACTGTGGTAGAGTCATG
>JAYMSL010003416.1:0-12491 GCA_036897195.1 Plantago coronopus | reverse complement strand
TAATCGATTATTTCATAGCAAAATAGTTGATGTTTAATGTAAATAGTCGATATTTCATGGTAAACCGTTGATGTATTGCAAAATAGTTGATGTTTATTGCAAAATAGTTGATGTTTATTGTTAATAGTTGATGTTTGATGTAAATAAATGATGTTTATGTTAAAATAAGAGATGTTATATTGTAAATAGGTAATGTTTTTAAATGGACTTTTTTAAAAGACCACATCTAGTGGACTCTCCCAAAAATTTCTCTTGAGACAATTAGTTACCAGTGGATTAGGACAATTAGTTACTAGTGTACTCTATAAATAGGTGTGGTTTGTGAAAGGGACGAAAAGCAGAAAAGAAGAATCAAAGTATTTCCTATTTTTAGTCAGTCTATTCTCTTCTTCCCTATATTTCTAGAGAGTTACGGATTCCCTCTCGAACAAAGAATCCAACACAATCACATATCCTAACATTTGGTGCTTTCATTCTTGAACTCACCATGTCTCATCTACACCAACACATCATCTACTCGGCGGATTTCAATCAATTGTTGGAGGAAACTGCATTACAAATGGCTTACAGTGTCGGGCATTTGACATCACAACTCAATCAATGGTTTCAGTGCAATCAACAATATTGAGATGACATTCGTATCCATTTAACAAGAGTGGATAGTATGTTGACAAACATACTATCACAAGATTCACAACGCTCCCAACCGAATGTGCCTAGAGTTGTCAACGTGGTGCATCGTCCCCATGTTTTTCGTCGTCCACGCAGATGTTCACATTCTCGACCCCGTCGGTATGCACGGCACCGTGGCGCTCTTCGTCGTGATCGGACTCATCCTTATCGTGCCTCCCATTCCCGCCCACTAACTCATTCATCTTCCACCGACCGAATATGGCAAGAGTTTGAGGAGATGGCTCGTGATTTTCCGTCCGGCTTTGATGACTATGGCATTGAGGACAATTATTGAGGCTAGCTAGTTAATTACAAATTATTACTGTTATTATTAATAATTATTGTATGTACCAAGTAGTATAGTAATCTTATTATTAGTATGGATCAGTTAGTGAAGGATTGAGACAATTAGTTACCAGTGGATTAGGACAATTAGTTACTAGTGTACTCTATAAATAGGTGTGGTTTGTGAAGGGACGAAAAGCAGACAAGAAGAATCAAAGTATTTCCTATTTTTAGTCAGTCTATTCTCTTCTTCCCTATATTTCTGGAGAATTACGATTTCCTCTCGAACAAAGAATCCAACACATTCACATATCCTAACAGAATCGCTCAAGATTCTAGATCAGCATCTCCAGAATTAGCTAATTTTGCTGGTTCTGATTATCCAGGTAATGTTTATGTTGATAACGATAATGGTGGGAAGAATCGGCACCTAGGTTTGACGACGAGTTAGGACTGAAACACATGTCAATATGTAGTTTTAATCGTGTTTGCTGATGAATCTCATTCCACTGAAGATGGTAATTTGTATTCTGCTGAAGGTGATGAATTGGTTGAATTTGAGCAGGGTTTGGATGGCCATGGCCAGCACAGTGATGTTGCAAGGGCATGCAATACAGTAAGGCAGGCTATCGAGTTGTGCTCGGCATGTCGGCTGCCGAGTTAGGCCTGATTTGGTTGACTGGATCAACACTTGTGCAGAACGTGCAGTGCCCTAACTAGGGGGTTGCAAACGTGCAATTGATGCGTGGGGTGCTGCATTGGTTAGCTTTAGTGGATTTACATCTTTATGTGTTTTCGCATAATTTTAGTAGCATTGGATTGGAAGTTTTTTTGTCTGCGGAGACTACACATTTACTCCTTGATTTTCTCGTTCTTTCATCCGGATTTTTTGGAAATTTACTAAAGTCGTTTAATAGCACTATTCGTATACATACCGGGTTAATAGATCCGGATCACTTGTTCTCAAAAAAAAAAAAAGAAGATCCGGATCACTTTACCAGGTCGTACTTCTGATTTCCGATTAGCCAAATTCTAAAATGTCGGGTCGGGTTATCAACTTATCGCCTTATCCGTAATTACTGGATGAGGACTTTGAATGTTTGAAGTTTGAACACGTGAGTGAATCGACTAATTGATCAACAAGAAATTCGTGGCAAGCTGCTGCTTCGCTTGAACTGTTGAACTAAACCAACCGTCGATTGAATCGGATCAATGGGTTCAATCGGAGATGGCGATGGAAGAAGAATGGTATTCGTGTACGGCACATTGAAGCGCGGATTCCACAACCACAAGAAGCTGATGGCTGATCTGATCCGCACCGGCGACGCCTCTTTCGTCGGCGATTGCACCACCTCCGTCGAATTCCCCATGGTCTGCGGTCCGTACGGTATCCCTTACCTTATCAATCTCCCCGGTTCCGGTCACCGTATCCGCGGCGAGCTCTACTCCGTCTCCTCCGTTGGCCTCTCTCGTCTAGACGACCTCGAAGGCATTGATCGTTCTCACTACGAGCGATTACCGCTTACTGTTCAGTATGATACCACCAGATTGGTGGAGGCAGAGGCATATTTCGCCCACCGTGAATTCGGAGAGGCCTTGTGGAAGAAATGTGGCCAAGACCTAGGGTTGTCTGAGTTTACGATGGAGCTTGGGAGTAATTATGTCAGGAGGGAGGATCGTGTTTCTCCTTCGACTTCTATTCGTGATGATTTGAATGCTTTCATATCCAATTGACATCAGTTCATTATATATGCTGCCTGCTTGCATTCTAAGTTAACTAGAATTCAACTGAACTTTTTACTGTTTTTACGTTAGTGACCGATATCATCATACACGCTGCACTTACTTCCTCCTGATGCTAATTAACTTGCAGGTCTGTCTGGTAGAGTGTTTTATGTTATACAGTAGTACTTATCTTTTTTGTTTCGTTTCACTTCATAGCCTGGTTTGTTGGGGTGTTTAATTGTTCCTGCCTAGCATTTTAATTAATCTGTGTAGAATTATGCTTGCTGAAACTGTTTATAGTACTTGTAATGCCCAAAATTTGCCTCAGTAAGAAATCTCTGATATATAGATAAAATGATATGGCAGATAGCACTAGATAAAATATTCCATTTTAGCGAGTTCTGGAAGCTGCAGGGTGCAGTGAAGACTTGGGAGCTTAATTTTATTAGTCCTCTAGGTTTCTTCCATAGACGCATTTTACTTGCTTTGTTGGAGATACCGAGATAGATGGTGGAGTTGTAGACTTGTGATGTTTTCTGATTATGATTAGATAATAAAATGTTAGTTTTGTTCCAAAAGTATGCGAGTATTCTTTCTGCTTATGGTATTTAGGTCTCTTAGCCTTCAGCCCCACTTGAAACTGGCTGATTATTATTAAAAGAGTAAGTAATTTATAAATTTAATTTTAATGCTCTGTTCCGCGGGAGTTGAGGATTGACATATTGTAGTCTGTAGACGAGGAACATAATTGAGTGATGGCACAAGTAGTATTTTGTTATGAAATTTAGATGCACATCTGGTATGTTCAGGAGTCATCCATCGGACATCAAAACTATTTCAGAAGGTAGATGATGGCACTTTTCTATGGAATAATCATAGAAATGTTATATGTAATTGACTAATTGTAGATCAAGGTTTGCTTTCCTTAACTTCTCGAAAGGAAATATAGGTAACTAAATACATTCTGTTGGATTTTGGTCCCACTCACTATGTCTTTAGAGTTTAGAATCAGACCAATCCAGCAAATTGCTTGGGAAGGGAATCGGTTGGGTGATGTGACCTTCTGGTGTATGTATTGACTAGAATTGCCTTTCATCTCAGCCATTTATCTTGACATTGTTGAGATTCCTTGACACATAGTAAGGTTATGGTATAGGGTTTTTTTTTTGCTTCTTTCCCTTTCTTGAATCAAAATGAGAGTAGTTAAAATATCCAAACACCTGAAGATCTAGAGTTAAACACCAAAACTCTCTGCTGGGTAGTCATGTGTGATCTTTTTACGGGACATAAGGGCCAAATATTTTAGAAAATGACAGTAGTGTATATGTTGGCCATTTGCTTAATGATGGATTCTCATAATGAGATGAAACCTGCTCTTAAATAAACAGTACCATCATTTTCTCTAAAAGCTGTGAATTAATCTGGATTCTGGCATTAATTTTTTTTCCTTAGGGATCAGCTGAAGCTTCCCTGTTCTGTCCTTGTTCTTGCTTTTGCTTCATTTTTTGAATAGCATCTGTATTCAAATATCAGTACGAGTAGACAATTTCACGTTCTCTTCTAGGGTGTGTTCTAGTGTCTGCATCTTAAGAATAGGGTAAAAAATTGTACTTTCATTTAGTAATAACATTATGAGTTTCCACAAAGTTACACATGACTATAACCACAATTGCAATAAGCAATTATGAAATACATGATGGCACAATCAAAGGAGAACTGTAATATTTATTTATACAAATGTTGTGGTGAATACTCTACATCACGCCTTTATTTTTAGTAGTTCTGATTCCAGTGAATTCTTGACATTGTGTAATGCACAGTTTGTGTCTGCGGGCATAGCAAACTCAAGTGCATGTGGTGTTGGAGGGAAGGAAGGTAGATCAATGAAGTTTTGTTCTACACGATTATCCTCCCAGGTCTGTGAAAGGATTGAGCTTGTGCAACCATCCATCCCTATGTGAGTTACATGCTTCACGTCTGTTGGTAATCCAATTTCCATCCCCATGTCTGGTTCTAGTTCATCCTTGTAAACTGCAAGTAGTGAACAAATACTTAATTTATTTTGTGTGCGTGCTGTGGCCTAGATTTAAGAAATGCTTTATGATCCATATACCTAAAACTGCTGGCAGCATATTGGTATTCTGAATGCAGTATCCTTTTTTTTGAGAATACTGAATGCAGTATCTAATACTATATTTGTTTGAACATGGATTGGTATTTGGAAAACACAGATGCAACCTGTGACGTAGAATAGATTTAAGAAATGCTTGATGATTCATTTACCTAATAGTACTGATTGCACATTGAGATTTTTATGGAGCATCTAAAATTTGTTTGAAAATGGATTGGTTCTCGGTTCTCCGGGATTCATGTGTGCCACATTGGTTTTTAATGTATATAAAAACAAGTCCAACTGATCAATTATGACAGATAAGTTGCAAGAGTGTTGTACTATTGAGTAGCATGAGGTTCTCTAGCTATAGATTGGACAGATAAGTTGGTTATGAGTGGCTTGCTTACCAAATAATTGGGGAAGGTTCTTGACATTCTTGAACAGCTTTTGGAGCCTTGGAATTGCTAATAGGTAGGAAGGATTCCTCATGTTTTCGCCAGATAAACTTTCTTCGCTGTCTGAATACTCTTCTTGTTCCTCTTTCTCCTTATTATCCTCACCTGGTGGTCCTTCATGACCATACAGAATGTAAGAATAGGTAAAACAAGTAGAGCAACGAAAAAACTTCTAAAGCGTATTCTTCATCCATCTATCTGTTTGTGTAAGCGTGTGTATAAAATACAGAAATACTGATCTAGTATGTAGACAGAAGAGAAGCAGGCGTACTTGTGGCTGTGGACCGAACTTTTGGTCGCTTAGCATTCTCCATTCCAACTGCAATGCTGGATTCAGAGATGCAGCCCATGGCGAAAGGAAGAAGTACAAATCTTTCCATTCGATCCCTCATGTTTCGCATAGAAAGCAAGACCGATTCTGACTTGAGTTGTTGATATAGAAGAAGAGATGTGGGTTGGCTTCGCTTAGTTATCAATTCAGAACATATATACTTGACCAATAGACAAATATCCCGGCAAGTTTGGTGACATATGTTGGAGAGTTGTTATGATTCATTAGTTGAGTCACTAGTAGATGTTGTTTATTAGCATGATAAAAAGTAAGTTGGTGTGATAGATTAAGAAATATTGATGCAGACGCAATGCTGTGAACACTATTTTATGTCTCTGTTGGCAAAATTGTGGGATTCTTACGTCTCTTAAAGCATACGCCAAATCGCCAATGCATATATTCTCTTATTAGTGCTAAATGTATAATAATAATACACACAATCATCTCTCTTGTCCCTCAGTGGGGGATACTTGTACACTCCACTTCACCGGAAACATGTGCATCACAAGCAAACACTCCTGCAATTCCTTTTATTGAATCATCATAGTATTACAAAGTTAAAACAAGGTTAACATTTCAAACATTATCACACATAATATTATATTCTCGCAACTTTAAAGAGTACTTTTAAGTTTTAACTTTTAATAACTAGCCAACAGTTAAAAGAAAAGAAATAAAAACTCGCGTCATATATATGTTTCCTGGTAACAAATAAAATTCGGGGAATTAGGTTAAAACAGTGTTTCATTCAGAATAGTTACCGTCGCTTCTGTTGCCTTTTATGATTTAAAAATGCCAAGGACGAACCTTTGTTTAGGCCTTATTATATATTAATTGTCCTGTATTAGGCGTTAAGCATGTCTGGATTTTATCTCATTAATTAAAATGTCTGACTATTGCTTGAATTTTAATGAATTACTCATAGATTTGTTATACTAGATTGACAATACTATAGCTATTAGTTTTTGAGAATGCTTTAAGGTCATTGTATCTTTGAAATGGTGCTTGGCACAATTTAATTATGTAATTTTCATTTCTCTCATATGAGTAGTCTGCTATTACGTACTGTCAAATTTGTTTTGGTCCTTTGAATTAAATCTTTTTTCTTTTAATTGTTGGCTAGCATCAAGTTTTTTTTCTTTTTTTTAATTGTTGGTTACTAAATTCAAAAAGATCATTTATAATCGTCGAGACATATACGAGTATTATGTTTGACAAAGTTTAAAAAGTTTGGATAGTTATTTGAGGAAAAAAAAGTATAGTTAATTTTGTGAAATAAGTTATAAAGTTTAGATATATATATGTGAAATTAACCCTTGAAACAATAACACTTCAACCTGGACTTAGAAACTCTAACTCTAGATTTCCTAATTGCGATTACTCGAACTCTAAATTTCCTCATTGCAATTACTCTAATATGAAGCTATATCTTCATGCACTTCATGGTCTTTCGACAGGGTCAATATCCATTTTTTATTCATTCAACCTAACTTTGCCCTTGTTGGGCTTCATACTTTGGCTCGAATGAATAAATGACTAAATGAAGTTCAGTGTTACGCTATATATTGTACTTAAATAATAGGTTAGTTGATTAACTTGCTGAGATTATATGATTATAAGTTAACTGATGTTAGGGCCGTCTCTAAGTTTATGAGGCCCTGTGCAAAATTTTCAAACGAGGCCTAAGTTCTAATTTTATATTTAATTTTCGTTTGGTTTTGTAAACAAAAAAGTCATCTAAAAATGTCATTTGAAGTATTATTATTTTGATAAATAAAGGCTAAAACTTTTGTAGAGTTGTATAATGGATTATTTTATTTATATTGATTTATTAAAATGCTTGAAAAAAAGAATATCAAACAAATGTTGAGAATGAAAAGTGTAGGTAATTTTTTTTTTTTAATTGAAAGTTTGAGATCGATAAATTAGAGTGTAAAAAGTAATATTAATATTTAAAATAGTAGTGAGAATTAGAATTTTTTTTTTAAATGAGCAGTTAAGGGAAAAAAGGGACTTTGAATGTAAAATTAATATTTAAATTTAAAGTAGTAGTGAAACTGAAATTATTATTAATTTTTTTAAAGGAGTAGTAAAGGAAGTACTAAAATGGACTTTTAATTTAGAATGTAAAAGTAATATTGAAATTTGAAAGAGTAGAGAAAAAGAGGAAATAATTTTGAAAAGGTTAGTAAAGGATTGAAATTTGAAAGAGTAGAGAAAAAGAAGAAATCATTTTGAAAAGATTAGTAAAGGAATTAAAAAGGACCCAGCAGGAATCGAACCTGTACCACCTGTGCTATATACAAACCATTTTGCCACTGCGCCACAGATTTTAATAATTATCATCGGTGTACATATATATTAAAATATCAATTCTAAATCTATACAGGGATAACTAAGGCCCGGGGTCCACAAAAGGTGAGGCCCTGCGCGGTCGGGCCGCCCGAGCCTGGCCTTAGCCGGCCCAGTCTGATGTTGAAAGTGGTGTTGCTTCCATGATTCTTATCAATAGAGGAACATAATTCAATACAATCTTTTCGTTGAAAATTCGTAGAAACATATTCTAGTGCTTTTTTTTTCACATAAAAACATAACCACTGAGCAGTGAGCACTAATTTTTAATTTAAAATCAATGATATTTTGCGTGAACTATATGATATTTCATGAAAGATGCATGATAATTTATGATATTGGTGATAATAATTTCATGTAAACTGTCTCATATTTCACCAACAATGCATGATGTTTAGCATAACTGTTTGATGTTTCAATTTGTATATACAAAAACAGGTCAACATAAACAAGTCATGTGGTCAGGTAATACTAATATTTCATGTGATAAAATGCCTGATGTTTACAAGAAATATATGATTTTTCAACTATACATATAGGCTATAGCACCGTAAAAGCATCACGAGTATGAGTATTGTGTTCAGGTAATATTTATGTTTAATAGAAAATGAATACTATTTATGTCTAAAACTTATCAAATTCTCTAAAATATGTCAGTCTCATTACCATACACAAACTCAAAAAGACTTCCGTAAATCTAAACCCATATAATATTATGAATAATACTATAAACCTTCACAAGAATTATTCCCCTTTAAATTAGTGAATTATAGGTCAATGAAATCGAAGACCAAATCAAAGTCCAAATAAAATTTCTCACAATCTTTTATAAATAGAACAAGGACATTGAAGATCAAAATGAATTCGCTCCACAACATTTAACCCAATTTTAATTCCCTTCATAATCCAATTTTTTCTTTTTCTTACCAAATGGAAATGGAAGAATGGAAACTTACAAATAAGGGCTCAACATGAAGACCTTCAGATAATACATAGGCATTTCAAATTCTAATAAAAAAGGCGTTTTCCAATAATCTATCCATTTTGCGCTAAAATGTACAACTTTTCGTATACATTTTGCACCAAATATAACATAACTACAATTTAAATATACAGATTTCTGACTAAAATGTATTGGTCAACTTAACGCATGTTACTACTCCGCATTTTTCTGAAAATGTTGGTAAAAAGTAACGGCTTGGAATTCTGTCATAGAAGAATCGAGAGTAACTTACCAGCCGGTACCGGGCTGGACAAAAAAATTCAGTTAGGTACTAGTTGGGCCAATTTACACTGTTCAGCAATGAAATTACGTTTTTGTCCTCACTGTCCCCAAAAACCAGATAGTACACCGTAGGCTGAGCTAGAGCTGTCACGGTACTGAGGTCTAGTTTCCCCCCCAAAAACATCCTATCAACCTTTCCAGCCTTTCTCTCCAATTTGAATCTATATATACAATTGTTATTGTTTGAAGCGAAGCTTCAATTACACACAGAAGACTCTTCATTCGTCTCTCTCCCTTTTTTCCCCATCTTACACCATTACTGAAAATCCCTAAAATTTGACCGGCGAAATGGGCGAATCAGGCGTCCTGAGTCGAAGGCGAACTACGGATGATAGTGCCGTAAGAAGCTCACAAGAAGGTAAACCATTCTTCTGAAAATCCTTAATTGTTCTGTTCTAATGCCTTGTTTCAGAACACAATTTTTGATTATATGTGATATAATTGTTTTACAGGAATGCCACCTTCTAGTTCTAGGAAAAGGAAGTCCCTTGAAAGTAGCACAAAACGCCCTACTAAAAATCATGAAGTTCAAAAAGATGACAAAGATTCGTCTTCTTCAGATCCAGGTGTTGTTTAACTGATTACTTTAAAATTAAGTATAATCCTTGTTTTGGGTAGATTTGTTGTTTATTCTGTTTAGAATGTTTGTTTTTTTATTGTACTTTCGTTCAAAGTTTGTAATTGTTTATGTTAATTTTTGGCCGGAACCAGTTTATTGCTTTTTCATTGTTTACTCTATAATGAATCTGCCTTGGAGTGCTTCGTATGTTGACTCCTGCAAATTTTTGCTCAAAAACTGTGTAGTCCTGTTTTTTATATTTGATTTTAGATGCTGCTCTATTCTGAGAGTGTTAATAATCGATCTGCCTTTTCATAGAGGAAACAGAAGAAACTTCGGATGAATCTTCTGCTAAAAGTACTGAAGAAAGTTCATCGTCCAAAGAATCTTCGGATTCAGAAACTGAATGTGAGTTTTAGTGTATTGTGTTAATTTAATTGTTCAAGAGTGTATATAAGACAGCTAGTTTTGTTCGTTATGGTTTCGCTTCGGTTATTACATTTCTGTATTATGAAGGTTTAGGGACTATATTAGTTTCTGTATATTTATTTCTGTATATTGACTTCTGTATATTTATTCAAGTAATATTGTAGTAAGTATATTGTGTTCTGTATATTGCAATGTCTTTAGGTAATGGAATCTCAATCTTGTTGAAAACTATTGAGCTTTTAGAGGAGGCTGTATTGGTTATGAGCTGCTCTCATTTTCTTCTGTTGTTTTTGTTGATTTTTTGATAGGCTGAGCTCAAGGAGAAGCTTTCTAGGATGGACGAGGTGAAGGATCCTAACTCTATCTTCGTTTTCAAGTTCCGAACACACTTCGGAGGAGTCAAGTCGACTGGTTTTGGACTGATCTACGATTCAGTTTAGACTTCCAAGAAGTTCGAGCCTAAATACAGGCTTATCAGGGTAATTTTCTGCAATGTTGACTTGTTTTTTTATGCTTCTCACTGCTGTTCTGCTGAATACTGAATGTTTTTTCATTCATCTCAGCCCCTGCGGCGAGTCGCGAGAACTTTGTGTGTACCAACTATATCCTTCAGCTCAGGTATCATATATTCATATCCTAACCTAAATGTATACATAATTTAAGGGAACCTGTGTGATCTATCATCTATGCATGCCTGGAAACTTACCGAAAAGGAGCTGAGAGCCAAATCGATAGACAAGTATGAGAAAGACATACAAGAATTGAAGGATAACCTTTGTGTTTTTTCATTTTTGGTTTCCTGGTTACATCACAGTGTTGTACTTAAACTAGATTTTTAGTAGTCCTTTGAGGAGTTAGCATTATGTTTCTTTATATATGATGTTTAGTAGTTCAAGGCTTTAAGGAGTTACTTGCAACTTCTGGATTTATCAGATACTTGAGGGGTCAATTTGTGGTAGTTTTAGGTTTGGAGATTCTTGATAAGCTTTTTGATGTGAAAAGTGAGCAACTTAGTTGGTAGTTATATTATTTTTCAGAGATAATCATCTGCAAATATAAGTAAGATACTTTAACCTTACAGTTGAAGCTTGACATTTATGCAGATTGACGGGTTCGAACAGGACAAGACAGAAAACGTTATTGCAGCCAATAATAGGAAACAAGACCTCGATCCTGCTCTGTAAGGTGAACTAAGACCACCGCACACATCAGCGGTGGATGGAAGAATTTCGCCAGCAATAATAAGCTCAAGGCTGGCGATGCCTTTGTGATCGAAGTGAACGAGAGTGATCACTGGATTTTGGACTTTACAATATTTTGCAGTTGAAGGATGCATGACAGGCAAACATATGATCTTACCTTATTAATTAGTTGCTTATTTATTCAGAAGATTGCAAATTGCTGCATCTTTAGCCTTGTAAGAGTACTGTTAATTAAGTTGATCAAACATGTCGGGAGAGATCATGTTCATCTGAATCTTGTTTAATTATGTACTAATCATATATTTTACAGATGCATTTTGTCATTTGTACTATAGTGGATTTTGTCATTCAAGACACTACAAAAAGTATACAGATGCATTTTTGTTTCAATTTCTTGCTTTTGAACTTTGAAGTAGTAGTAGGTAAGTTGAATTCATTCACAGTTGATATGGTAAATGCACTAGATCAATGTTGAAGCTGTTTGGTTATGAGTACTTGGCCATTTTGTAATTTTTTACGTATATATATATTAATCTTCTGGACAAGTGAGCTCTTGAGAAGCTGTTTGCTGCTGAAAAGTGAGCAACTTAGTAGTTATATTATTTACAGATATTTGATCTCCAGTTGATATGGTTTGCAATTTAGTAAAAACAATTTTCAGTTAATAGCAGCACTTTATATATAAGATTCAGATGCAGTTTCAGTTGTACTTCTGCTCTAGTTGCATATTTGTATTATAAATATGCAACCGGTTGCATATTTGTCTTGTAAATATGCAAACAGTGCGTGTTACATCTTCTTGTAAGCTGAAAAAATCTCCCAGTATATACATACGACACAATTGCAGACCACTGCATATTTGATGCTTAGAAGTCAAAATATATTCTAGGTCTGCATTTTTATGTCTTAAATATACAACCTGTTGTATATTCGTAATGTAAATATGCAAACGGTTTGCATATTTACAAGACGAATATACAACTTGTTGCATATTTATAATACAAATATGCAACCATAGGGGAAATACAACTCTAACTACATCTAAATCTTATATATAAAGAGCTACTATTAACTGAATGTTAC
>JAYMSL010003415.1:0-12492 GCA_036897195.1 Plantago coronopus | reverse complement strand
CACATATTCACTCTTGTTGCTTAATACTGATTATTTTACTCAAGTTAATTAACTCATATAGTTGCCATTGGTTTATATAATAAAACGAATACTTTCAATTAGAAACAAACTCCTTTTGATAGTGAGGGGTTTGTAATTTTTTTTTGTTTTTGTTTTTTAATATTCTCAGATTGTATTACCGGTTTGAATTTTGAACTAGGATGCAACCCTTATGCACTCTGATTATTTTGTATTTCTGTTTCCTTGAAGTATTTAATAATATATTAACGTCTCAGAAAGAGAAAAATATCTGATTTGGAGTTGCGATTTAAAAGTTTGGATGGTGCATGTATGTTAGAATTGCAACATGCTAAAGGGTGGAAGTTATGAGGTCAAGAGATAATGATACATCGGTAGTGTTTGTCATTGCTTAAAAAAAACACTTCTCTGCTTCTGGAAAAGAAAATGCAGAATTGTAGTGTTTTATTTCACAACTTCTGCTTTTTTAGAAGCAACCAAAAACTTGCTTTTTCCAGCTTAAAGCACCGCAGACTGTTTTTCTTTCTTAATTAGCAAACACCTACTTTTTATCAAAAACACTTTTATACCACTTTAAACAAAAGCCGGTTAAAATCATTTCTGAAAATCAATAACAAACATTCACCTCATGTGTGATTATGTTTAGGTAAGGAAAAATGGAAAATTGTGGGTCGCTGGGAGATAAGAACATTATTGTTGTTAGGTAGGTTGACACAAATTAAAACAAGGTAAGGAATAGGGTTATTGAATGCTGTGTGAAGACTGAAGTCTATTTATGGAATTAATATGTGACACTATATTATATAACACATTTACTACAATACAACTTGGCAATTGCCGTCCAAAATCATTTTCGTCATCCCACATTCCCAACCCAATCGCACCTACCTAGTAACGTCTTAATTAATTCGCTCCCAGTTTTTATCTTCCTAAATAAATAAAATTAAATACCGACAAAACTCTTAATTCCGCAAATTCCTTTCTAATTCTGCTAACCCAAACATACGAGTTGTATTATGTTTTCATACTGGTGAGTCCAACTAATTGTTTTTCCGGGCCGAATCCCTTCAAATTCGGTAAAACTCGACATTCGGCAAAAACTCGGGTTCACTCCTTATACTTTGTATTTTTATTATTTAAAAGTTGTATTTCAATTCATGTAAATTTCTTAACTCCCATTTTATAATTTTATGAAATTTGTTTGAATTTAAATACTCACGTGCTTATATTGTATTTGAACAGTACTTGCGTGCTTATATTGTATTTTGACGGTGAATTATATATCGTTTATCATTTCATGTTTTCTCAAAGTTAAAATATGAGAATTAATTAAACTTAATTTTTATTTGTACTACTTCCTTAAGGTAATTTTCTTTTAAGTATAAAGAGATGAATAGATATTGGATAGTAGGAAAACAGAAATGAAGAAAAAAAATATAAGACTTTAATTTAAAAGGCAAAATATTGGAATTTGTCAGAATTAAATGTTTGGTGTATTACTATTTCAATATAAATCTATTGTAAGTATTAAGATGAAAAGATAGTAAGAAAGAGAAGTGACAACTAATTTAATTTAGAAATCAAAATACGATTTATGTTCAAAATTAAATGTTTGGTGTATTAATTAAAGTAAGAAATGATATGAGAAATAAGAGAGGTCAATCAAAAGGTGTGGAGTAGAAATGACTAGGGAAGGGAGTGAATGAATGAGTGTTTAATTAATTTAATTTTGGTCAAAATTAAATTGAATGGTTGAATTGGTGTTGGTAACCGCTTTCACTATGTTTTGTTTTAGTAATAGTTGATATAAATTCGGATTTTTATGGGTTGACTCGGGTGAACCTGACACGGTAGGGTGATTGAATCAACGAACGAGTCCAGAGTTCAGAACATAGGAGAATGACATTATTCGGACTGAGTAGACAAGAATTGGCTAGTAGAGTTTTGTGTGTTAGTTAACAGATGAATAGTGAAATAATTGTTAGTAGAGAATTGAGAAAAATGTTTGGATATAGATTTGAGTTTAGTAGGTTTTATGAGTAAATATTATATGAGTGTAATATATGTGTAAGAAAGGTGTAAGAGGTGGGGTATGTATTTAAGAGATAAAAGTGTGGGGTATGTGGGGTTTGTGTAAGAGGGTGTAAGAATGTGAAAGGAATAAATATGATGAATATTGGAGGGAGAGTGGTACAAAACCCAAGTGTGTTAAGGCCCAAAGTAGAGCAGCTGACCACTCAGTTTTTTTGGGCTAAAACTGTGTTAAGGGCCCTTAACAGAGCAGAGAGCTCTTGGCCACTCAGGCCGATTGTCTTCCATATCTTATTTACCAGTTTATTTTTTTTAAACGACAAATCTAACTATACTTGTAAATAGGTCTATACCAACCATGTATCTATGTTGTGTTAGTCCAGCTTATCAATAGTACATCATTATCCTCAGGGGCGGAGGCATGATCTATATTAAGGTGTGGCTAAATACATTAGGGGAAAAGTTAGTGATGAATATTGTTAAAAAAAATTCTTCTAATAATTCAATGAATAACGAAAAAGTGTACTATTATCGATTTTTTTTGCAATATGGTGTGGACAAATCGATATTACGGTGTAGAAAACAAGTAAGATGAAAATATAAAAGCAAAGAAGGAGAAATGAATGGAATATTATGCAAAAACTGTTAATGAAAGAGATCGATCTTGGGCCTTTTGGATGAAAAAGTAGATTAATTACAACTGCTAGAACTAACAAATTAAAAAACACTACTACTAAAATATTACTTGTCCCAAAACTAGGTGTGGCTAGAGACACACCAAGCTCCTTCATACCTCCACCCCTAATTATTCTTTCGGAAAAGACTTACAATTACCCGATCTATATCTAGGTGTCACATACTACACATTACACAAGTCACAATCTATTCATTGGTTCTCAATTTTCGTTGTAAAATTCATTATCTTTTTCACAACTGGCCATATTATCACGTGGTTTGAAAAAACGTTCAAATAAACTTTTGAGATATACTTGAAATTTACTCCGGGGGAGACTCTTACGATTATGACGGTGTCCATGCTATTTGCATAAAAATTAAAAAAACCACAGGTACTTATATAAGATAGTTAGCTGAGTTGTTGGGACTTGGGAGTGCCTCTTTTGAAAAGGCTGGTGAATGCATTTGGGGTAGATTTTCAGGTAACTGGTTCATTAGAGGACTTTATTCCCTACCTTACATTTTATGTAACTTGGCCATTAGTGTTTAGACAAACTCATTATTAATGTTTTGATCACACTCAGGGTTAGATCTATAGGAGACAAACATTTATATACTTGATTATTTCGAGAGTTCTAGGGAATAAAAGTTTGAAAAATCGTAAATATTAATAAAATTCTGGAGAGTTTGAAAAATCATAAATATTATTTATAAAAAATTATGTTCTCAAATTTTTAGGAGGATGACGCTCTAAAATGACACCTCTCTAATTTTGCTTCTGATTTTGAGTAAGTTTTGTTTACACCCGTTTTTGGTTAAACAACACACAATCTTGTAATTCAAATTAACAATATTTACTACCAATAATTAGGAATGTTACATCTCAAGGAAAAGGACATTTGTACTGGTAGATCTGATAATCCCTGACCTGACTATACTAAACTGAGACAATTTATCTATCCAGCAGCCATAAAAGAATATATCAGAAATCCAGGAAGTTAAGCTGGCAAAGCTAAAGAAAGCATGCCAAGAAGAAAGAAACAGCTAAGCAAGCATCCAATCACTACAATTTACTTGTTAACTTTATTATTACGTCTAACTACTACTACTACTACTAGTACAACTTAATAATCCCCTCTTAATCAATACTTAATACTTACTCCATACTCCATCTGTTCAATTATAAACTTACTAAATTTCATTTTCGGACGTTCCAGTACAAACTTCCTAAGTTCTAACTTAAAAAACGCAAAAATTTATTCGATCTACTAACTCATTTTGTATTATTTATATTTTTTTTACTTTTATCATCACTTTATTCAACGCCTATCTTATTTTATCATTTAATTTACTTTGTTTCTTCACGACCTTACTGATATAATATCTATATTTTCTAAAACTAAATAAAATTAATAATGAAGAAGGTTGTAATAGAACGGATATATAAATAAAGTAGTGATAAAATCTTTTATTCACTTGGACACTTCACCTCGTCTACTCCTCCTCTGTATTGTGTGTAATTGTTTTGTCTGACCTGGAAAGACCAAAACCAAGTCAATCTAGTCAAATGCGTACCGCAGAAAAGGTCTCCTACATAGAATCTTTATCAATCAATCACTCATCATCTTCTTCTTCCCCTTCTTCTCCTTCACAACAAACTATACCTCATTCATTTCCATTAAACCAACCTCTCATTCTCAAACAAGCTCTCTGGTCTCTCCTCTGTTGTGTGTTGAACTGTTCTTGTTCTTCCTTCTTTAAGAACTGAGCTTGTCCCGTTGTCCGTGTGCAAACCTCACTTTTTAACCCTACCAAGTACAGACATACAGCAAAATTCCAACCCTTTTTGTTTTTTACTTTAGAGAGATAAACACTGTGAGAGAGGGATGGGAGCTATTATGGTTGGCGGCTGACACCTAACTTCAAGAGAGCAACAAAGAGAGAGAGAGAGAGAGACAAACCATATTTATTTCACTACATACAGTATTTGGTTTTTAGATAGATCTGGCCCGGTGAAGAAATTTCAGATTTCTGTCTGCTGCTGGTTACTCAAACACTTCATTTTCAGAAATTGCACCTCAATTCACCTACCTGTTTCTTGTCTTGCGTGTATTCTCAGAAAAAATTGGGGTTATGTCTCAATTCAGCTACTAGCAAGTTCTTGAATCTTATTTGTATTCGGAAAAAAGATTCAATCTTTGGCCTTCGTTTTGGATTTTAAGGCCTGTTTTCTTCAGCTGCTAGCAACTTCTTGATTTTTTTTACTTGTATTCCGAAAAAAGATTCAATCCGTGGCCTTCTATTTGGATTTTAAGCCTGTTTCTTCAGCTAGTTCTTTAGAGTTGGATTTGTGAAGCTCAGATGGGGATTTGTTTTAGCAACCAGATAAAGTCTGATAGCTCTTTTCGAACAGATACAGGTACTATTATCTCCTAGTAACCATAAATTTACTGTTTTTTGAAAGTTTTAATTGTTAATGGTACACACTAATTGTGTAATTCCTTGGAAATGGAATTGAAGCTAACATTTTATGACCTAGATACTGTTCATTTATGTGCCTGCAATTTTGTTAGGGTATACCTGTGAAATGGATTAGTTTCTTGACTATGTGTATGGGTAAATATGTATTAGGTGTCATTTCGTCGAGAGATGGGATTGGATTGAGTGGTTCAAGCAGTAAGAGGTCTTCTGGATCGGTGCCCCCGACTCCACGAACGGAGGGGGAGATATTGCAGTCGTCTAATTTGAAAAGCTTCACGTTTGCTGATCTTAAGGCTGCAACAAGAAACTTCCGTCCTGACAGCGTGTTAGGGGAAGGAGGTTTCGGTTCTGTTTTCAAAGGATGGATTGATGAGAGTACACTGGCGGCGTCAAGGCCGGGGTCTGGTATGGTAATAGCCGTGAAGAGGTTAAATCAAGAAGGGTGGCAGGGGCACAAGGAATGGCTGGTATGTAAATTTATTCCTTGAACATTATAGATGAGGTAGAATAGTAGATTTTGCAGTTATGTTTCAATTTACCGATTGGCATAAGCTTTTGTTAGTCGAAGGAAATTGGATGCGATGCCCTTGATCAATTGTGGAAATCAGTCAAATGATAAGTCATCTATAACATGAATCCTATAACTTTGATGCTGAAATTCCTATAGAATTATGTCTTGTGATCCTTTTGGAAATTGTACAATTTACTCTGATGTTGAAGTTTCATTTATTCATTCATTAAGATACTGATAGTCAATTCCAGTGGATTGGAAGCTATTGTTGTTTTGTTTAGTAAGCCTATTCTGTTTTCAGATGCATCGTATCTTAGATTTAAGTGACCACGAATGGGTGTTAAGAGCATAATAGTATCTTTTCTTGAATGTATGAACTTTTTGTATAATTTTTGATGTGGTTCCTCCGGAAATTCTTAGGCAGAGATCAACTACCTGGGCCAGCTGCGTCATCCTAACCTTGTCAAGTTGGTAGGTTACTGCTTAGAGGATGACCACCGACTTCTAGTGTACGAGTTCATGCCAAAGGGCAGCATGGAGAACCATCTATTCAGGAGTGAGTAGATCCTAATCCCCATCACCTCAACGTGAAGCATATTTGGTGTAGGAAATTTGACTTGTTTATTACCATCTACTAATGAGAGTGATTTTGTGTTGAATTAGGAGGTTCTTACTTCCAGCCACTTTCCTGGAGCCTAAGAATGAAGATTGCTCTTGGTGCTGCTAAGGGACTTGCGTTTCTTCATAATGCTGAAACCAAAGTTATATATCGAGACTTCAAGACTTCAAATATTCTGCTCGATTCGGTATGTAACATTATAGTAGTCTCTTGCATCTTATTGTCACTAGAATTTATCCTGTCAAGAAATTGCTTAGCATCCTGATGATTTTTGTGTTTTACATTTCCCAGTATTATAATGCCAAGCTCTCTGATTTTGGGTTGGCTAGGGATGGGCCAACTGGTGACAAGAGTTACGTTTCTACCAGGGTAATGGGCACTTATGGATATGCAGCTCCGGAGTATTTATCAACAGGTAATTCATCAGTAAATTCATAGAGCTACTGCATGCGTGCTTTTTTGCCAAGCAATCAAGTTTTATCCCATGCAATGCATAAAGCTTGTTGATTTGCTGCAAATATTTTTACATGACTTATGCCTTGCACCAATAGAATTCCAGACTTTTAATATCATTTGTGAAGCAGCTTAAAGACTCCGAGTCTTTGACATTCGCAATTAGGATATACTTGAACCGATTCAATTTTGTTGAAGTAGAGGACTTGAAGCAATTCAAGTTTATTAATGAAAATTCTATCTCTGAATTCTTGAAGTAGAGGTTAAATTCGCAGTGAGTTGATACTGCAATAGCTTTAAAGATTGTACATGGTTGCGGGCAAAAATAGCTTTCTGAACGAGTAGAATCATTGAATACTTTACTCTGTCACTTAATGACATTTAACACCAATCTTTGTTCAGGTCACTTAACTGCCAAGAGTGACGTTTACAGCTTTGGCGTGGTACTCCTGGAGATCTTATCTGGTAAGAAAGCAATAGACAAGAACCGTCCAACAGGCCAGCAGAATCTGGTTGAGTGGGCCAAACCCTACCTGACCAACAAGCGAAGGATGTTCCGAGTCCTAGACCCCCGCCTTGAAGGCCAATACATTATGACCAAAGCTGTCAAGGCAGCCAACCTTGCTCAACAGTGCCTCGGCATGGATGCTCGGTCAAGGCCCAACATGAACGAGGTAGTTGCAGTTTTAGAGCAGCTCCAAGACTCAAAAGACACATCGAAAAATGGTCAAAAGGATCAGAAGCAAAACCGGCTTAGAAAACCAAACGACGGAAAAGAGCAGAAAGCAACCGCTTATCCCAGACCTTCAGCATCACCTCTCCACGCCTATGCTTAAACGTGCTGTAGTGAACTTCCTACTCTTGACTGCATGACGAAATGGTCTGTTTGTTGTAACTATGTCTCTGAAGTTTGTATAGTTTGTTTTGGGTTCTCGTATCCCGTAATGCATGCCATTGTAAGTCGTAACGTTTCAGAGTCAAGAGCTGTTCTTACTGGCGATTTTCATGATGTCCGGAAATCAGCTCATAAGCTGGAGTGTGAGAGCATCACAGTATATCAGAAGTATTAGTTTGCCACTTTGCCTACTAGAATGAAGCACATGCTTGCTTTTGAAATTGCTACAGAATCAAAGGGCTAGATTATCAAAGATAAGACGGTGTTGTATTTGTTGCAGTGCTATTTCTTTGTGTAATTGAATATTCACAAGATTTTGTCCCTTTGAAGTATACAAAAGCAACTTGACCAATTCAAACCTTTTCAGTTACTTCTATTATTCCTTGTGTGACGCATAAAGTATGGTGCAAAAGACCCTACAAAGGGGTGGTCGTTGAGATGTCAACCTCCAAAGTCTCACACTTTGGGGCCATTAGATTCTGTTTTATCTTGCCTTACATCATTTGATAGGCCTTCCCTACCACACAATACCACCATGGTTTGATCAAAGTTCATATGTATTCACAATTTCTAAATACTTTAGCATTGTATGTTGTTTGCTTGGTAATTTCATCATAGCTTGTTTATGCCACGTTTAAGTGAATAATCCGCAGTTCAAGTTCAAGTTATCCCTGTATTTCAATTTTTTTACTATAATTATCTTATCATATCGATAAATGAACAAGTAGATGGACGAGATGATAGACATACTATGTATGCGTGTATTGCACGAATTATATATCACCAAATCATTGATATGAAGTGGAGGGGCATTGACTTATAGGAGAGCATCATTATCACAGATTGAAATTTGATCAAAGTTGGTAATCCTGCTACAAGCATATAACTAACTTTCCGCGCCTCTTGACTTGGGATTTATATAATCTATTGTTTCATTGCACATGAACACAACTTGGATGGGTTTTTTACAATACAGTCCATATTGATGCACCTATTAACCATATTAAAAGACCAAATTTTGATACTACCATATTTACAAAGTGATAGCCACATCAGCTTGTATTGAACTATATGGTTGCATCAAAATGGACAATTTGCAAAAAAGGGCCTGCCATCTCACAGCTCATATCACGTGCATTATGTACTGTTTCATATTTGCTGTTCTCTCTCTAATAGTACAACAATTCAAATTCACACTGTAAGAAAATTTGGGGAAAACTTCATAGCTCGGGAAAACTACACAGATCTTTCGCCGAGAATGTCTGATTCTGCCGCTCTCTTAATGCTGCAAATCGGTGATGTTAACAAGAGTTTTTGCTAAAGATGTAACCTTTTCAACTCAATCAGATCCAAATTCAAAAACCTAAATCTTCTTCCCTAAATCCAGATGTAGCCGGAAGATGGAGGCAACGACGGCCATTCGAGGCGGCGGTAGCGGTGGTGGTGAAAGGTATGGAAGCGACAGCGGTAGAATGTTGGCGGACTGAAGCGTTAGTTTGGCTCAATCAATTGATTCTGCTCTTGTACTTGCTTGTTAATTTGGTTTCTGATTTGCAATTACTCATGATTTGCTTCTTGTTTAATTAATTAGTGATTTATATTTATGTTACTTGTTTAATTACTTTTTAATCTTGTATAAATTTCAAACCCAATTGCTTTTGTTGCTTTTGGTTTTGATTGATGATTTGGTTGATTGCAATAAAGAATTGAGGGGAATTCAAGTGATTCTGCAGGCGTAAGTTCTATGCATCTGTTTAATTAGTTGTTTGATTTTTTCTTTTTACAACGGAGTTAAATTAATGATTGAAATAATTCCATTGATATTTGATAATCTGTTTTTTCTAATAACAAAGGCATTCATGGTATATATTAACAGAATGCGTTTGGTTTATGTGTTCTTATTATAATCGTTAAAGTCTCGGATAAAATTGTTAGAAATCCGGTTGCTATTGTTAAAACCACGGATACTAAATGTTATAATTCCGGATACTATATTTTTTAATCTCGGATGTTATTGTTTTGGATACTATATATTATTAGCATCCCGGATACCTAAATCCGGATACTATATATTAGTATCCCGGATTCCTAAACCCGGATACTATATATTAGTATCCCGGATACCATAATCCCGGATACCTAAACCCGGATACTATATATTAGTATCCCGGATACTATTGGTAAAATGCGGATACTATACTATTATTCAGGATACTATATATTAGTATTTCGGATACTATATATTAGTATCCGGGATATTGTTGTTGGATGCTATCATTCGGGATACTATATATTAGTATCCGGGTTACTTATCATTCGGGATACTATGTTGGATACTATAATTCGAGATACTATATATTAGTATCCCGGATACTATAGTTGGATACTATAATTCGGGATACCATATATTAGTATCCCGGTTACTTTATACTATAATTTTGGACACTATTGTTGGATACTATAATTCGGGATACTATAGTTTCGTGAATATTTAAACTCGGATACTACAATTTTGTATACTCTATCTATGTGAAATTTCAAAAAGTTAAAATCAGTAGATAAGCAAATCAGTTTGGGTTTAAAATATAAAAGGAAGGGAAAATTAATTGTTTGGGGCAGAAATGCAAATACATAAAATTTAACAAGGTTGGTCACGTGCTGTGTTCAATTTGGAAGGTGAGGGCATTTGTGGCTTTTCCAGCTAATTTTTGCACTAACAAGACTTCCAAAAATTTGGTATGTTAGATTTGTTAATTGGTGCATCAGAATGGACTGGATTGTAGCCCGCCCAACTTGGATGGACATTGCCTAAGGTCCGCACATGTGTACAGTGTCTTGAAGAGTTGGAGTTGAGTGATTAAACTCCATGTTATATATATATATATATATATAACTTGTTGATTTTTAAATGGTAGAAGTAACCAGTGCGACACCCTCTCACATAACATGTAATATTGATGACTTTAAGATTTCAAGTATGAGACGTAAAGAGCTACCTTGTGTCTTAAAGGATATCATCCCGATTTCACACAACATCTAATAAATACCACCGATCAGTGTTTGTGGGGTTGGTATCTGTTCATTTATATTGTGTTCCAATCAAACGTTTCAGGATATAATGTAATGGGGATACATTTTTAACAATCAACAAGCCGTCTTAGCTCAGCTGGTAGAGCGCGTGGCTTTTAACCACGTGGTCGTGGGTTCGATTCCCACAGACGGCGCCGATATTGTATTTTTTTGTAGGGAAAATTCCTATTAGGCCCAAAATAACCCATCATATTATTATAAAACCCTTTCTTATAAACTCATTATTATTAGGTCTAAATAAATTACAATGAGGTCCAATTTTAGACAATTATACCATTCATTACTTATAACTTCCTTTTCTCTATTTCCTTCATTTTCATCAACAATTCAATCAATTCATGTTTTCTAACAGCTTAAAATTGGATAATTTTGCATTCAATTAATTAATTAACGGATTCCTTTCTTTTGGTGCTGAAAAATTGCAATTGACTTTTAACTACAACATATAATTCAACAGCAAGCTCATGTTTGGTACCAGTGGTTAGTGCCTGGAAATATATTATATCGTATATACAATCATAGTTTAGGTTTGATACCAATTGTTGGTGCCGAAAAATTTCATCACCCTTTTACTTGCACATATATAATTCGACGTTTCAGATTTGACACCAGCAGTTGGTGCCTAAAGATATAGTACTATACTTTCTTGGACAACTCAGATTGGTACCAGTTGTTGGTGCCGAGAATATATCGATGCTTGTTTGTGCCGAAGAAATTGGTATATGATGTTGGTGCAAATCAATTT
The DNA here is from genome assembly GCA_036897195.1 of Plantago coronopus. Taxonomy (NCBI): domain Eukaryota; kingdom Viridiplantae; phylum Streptophyta; class Magnoliopsida; order Lamiales; family Plantaginaceae; genus Plantago; species Plantago coronopus. The sequence goes on along the minus strand of JAYMSL010003415.1, from coordinate 974 downwards.
CGTGGTACCTATTGTTGATGCAAGACGATTCATGGTACCTGGTGTTGGTGCCAGTCGATTTCATGGCACCTGGTGTTGGTGCAATTCGATTTCAGTTTGATATCAACGTTTGTTTCCGGCGGAGTGAGATACCATCGTTGATTTTCGAGTAAATGGAAGGTATTAGATTTGACTGAAATTTAAAAAAAAAACAATTATTGCCCTTAATTGATTATTAGCTTGAATTTAGCAAGGTAAAAGAAATAACAACAAAATATTATTGTATTTAATATGAAAGGGCATAATAGGGATAATAAATGTTAATCACTAAGAAATGGGTCTCATTGATATTATTGTCCATATTTTGGACCTAATAGAATTTATCCCTTTTTTGTACTTATTCTTCATTTTATCACCCTGCTGTCCTGCGATTATCTTTAGTTTTATATCCGATCTTCTCCTCCAAATCAGTAGGCTGATTTTCATCAAATTTCACTTGAAAACAAAATGTATTTTTAGATTAAAATTCTACAATTCACATCGTAAAGGATCCATTCAGTTCATGAAGGAAGAATGCATAAGAGTGGAAGTTGAAACTTGAAACTAATTTATGGTATATATGATCTTCTCCTCCAAATAGTAGGCTGGTTTCATCAAATTCACTTGGAAAAAAGATTAAAGTTCTACAATTCACATCGGGAAGGATCCATTCAGTTCATGAAGGAGGAATGTATGCGAGTGGAAGTTGAAACTTGAAACTAATTTAGGGTGAAAGTAGAAAGGGAAAATTATAAATAAAGGTTGTTCAACAACAACTATTACAAATAATGTCTCACCCATTTTAAATTCTTATTTCTTTTTTTACAATAATCGGCGTTAAATGTACAACTTTATGTGCGAATCTCATGTACATTCTGTACAAATTAGAACCTAACTACAACCCAAACCCAAATATATATATATCATTTACGAATATATATATATATATATATATA
>JAYMSL010003414.1:0-12492 GCA_036897195.1 Plantago coronopus | reverse complement strand
CTGGAAGAAGTCGGTTTCCAAACCAAGAAGACTTTGAAGACCTAGACTAGCACTATATATACATGTCTTAGTAGACTAGTTAGAGTCACCACTTAGACATAGTGTCAATACACTTAGTACATTCTTGTAACTAAGTTGTTTTGCAGACGTTTATCTTCTAGTTACTGCAGGTCTAGGAACTAGAAGAGGAAAGGTGACGCCCTAGCACGAAGTCTGTGTTTGAATCTAGTAGAAAAGTCGATAGGAACTTTTGTATCCTCACCACCCTTTTCTTCTAGTAATTTTACCCCACAAAGGGGCTCATGCAGTAGAAATACTGCATGAAAAGTTTAACTCTTCTCTACTTACATTCCGCTGTGCTATTACTTTATAATAGTAGTGAAGTAGTTCTCTGTCTGTGGTCCGGAGTTGTGATCTGTGTTCTCATAATACTTGTAACAACTCTGTTTGACAGTGCTTACTTCTTTGTATTTGTTCAAGTTATTCGATCCTAACTGTTAATATAAGATACTGCACGAAGCCTACACTATCACATACAGTTCAATTTAACATAAATACTGTTTCCAGGAGTTTGTCAAAGTCAATTTTGATGCCACAGGAACAAATAACAGGTCTACAGCTGGAATCGGTTGCGTTGCTCGTGATCAGAATGGATTGATGCTCGATTTGCTATATGATACAGTGCCAGGCATCAAGGATATATCAATCGTGGAGGCATTAGCGTGTAAACAAGCGGTGGAGCTAGCTATAACTCATGGATGGCGCAAGGTGCACATTGAGGGCTATTGTCTAGCAGTAGTTCAAGCTGCTAATGCAAGTGGGATATGTTTGGCCCCTTTTGGTAGTATTATTGAGAGTTTGAAATCTAGACTAGTTTTCTTTGATTCGATTTGTTTTATTCATGTTCGTAGAAGCGGTAATAAGTTAGCACATGAAATTGCTCAAGGTAGAACACCAAGGGCAGAACATCAAGATAACAATCTCTGTTAAGTTTGCTGTGTAAGTTGAACAGCTCCCTGCTGTGTTTATGGAATGAAATCCAATTTTTCCTCAAAAAAAAGTTACAATTCAGATTGAAAAAACAAAAAAAAAAAAAGAAGTTACATTTCAGATTCTCTACCCTATCATGCGCGATCGTGACATATTATACCATAATGCATATGGTATAATACCTAAAACACCATGTAATACTACTATATTCTTTCTTTTAACTCAAGTAAAACCTTTAAACCAACTAACTAAAACAACTGAAATGAATGATAAACAGTAAATTATTGGTGTACATAACAGCAAGGCTTAGCTTCAATTTATTATAATTTCAATTATATTCAATTTAGTTTAAGTTTACGTAACTCAATTGGTAATACGTTTCACCTCCAACTAATAAGTTGAGATTTCGAGTCACTCTTTTACCGTTTCAAAAAAAATAAAAATTTACGCAGTTCAAATTTATACTTGAATTCAGTTTAGTTTAATTTAGATATTATCAACTGAATTGAACGGAATTTTAGTATTTATTAAGTGATTGTAATTGTACAACGAAGCGTAGCTCAGTTGATAAAACGCTTCCCCTCCAACAAATTGGTCGTGAGTTCGAGCCACCTTTGCCTCTTCAAAAAAACATTGCATCTACTCCGGATCGGATGATGTTGGCAATGAGAAAAGTTTCCAATTGAAACCGGCAGCATGCATGTAAATCTAAATCCATATCCCATCAGTTATGACTTAATGATAAATAATTAGACAAACATTTTTCAAAATAATATAAATATAATTAAGACTACCCTTATTTGAAAAAATATATTTTATGAAAAAGAAAGGCAGTACATTTTTACCTAAATACTACCTCCATCTAAGAAAAAGCTTTCTCTTTTATTTTGATAACCGTTTTTTACTCGCAAATTATTTCAAATTCTTATTGAATGAAAATAATTATAAAATTTATATTAAAATATTTTCATATGTATATACATTTTTAATGTAATTTTTTTATTTGTTTTAATTAATATAATTTAGGAATAATTTATGATCAATAAAATTCAACAAAACTAAACGGACATTTAACTGGACGGAAGGAATATAAATACATTCTGAAACCAAGATTTATGAATCATTCATGATTGAATGCAGTACTCACATATTCGCCAGCAGCTAAAACAATGCTGCACCCTGCAACTCCCAATCCAAGGCAAGAAGCTCCATGCCCATGTTATCAAAACCGGCCTAGACCTTTCTGGTACTGTCATTCCCAACGCCCTCATACAGATGTATGCCAAATGCGCCCATCTTCATTGTGCCGTCCAGGTGTTCGACGAAATGCCAACAAGAGACTTAGCCTCCTGGGCAACTATGTTCACTGCTTACAACCAGGCCAATCTCCACAAACACACCTTGTTCTTGTTCTCCACTATGCTGCCAATTGATAACTTGCATCCGGACCACTTCATCTTTTCCACCCTCATCAAGGCCTGTGCCAATTTGGCGGCTTTCAGACTAGGTTTGCAACTGCATGCTCAGTTTGTTGTATCGTCGTTTTCGGAGGATGATCATGTTAAGTCGTGTCTAGTGGACTTCTATGCGAAATGTGGGTTTCCGGATTATGGACGTAGAGTATTTGAGTCGATTATTAACAAGGATGTGGTTGGTTGGACTAGTTTGCTGTATGGATATGCCAAGACAGGAAAGAAAGAAGAAGCCCTCGAAATTCTTCACAATATGCCTTGTGTAAATTCACATTCCTGGACTGCTCTGATTTCAGGGTTCGTGCAGAGTGGACGTTGTATGGACTCGTTTAAGATTTTTAATGAAGCTAGGAGAGGTGGATTTCGTATTGAAGAACCGTATACTCTTTCAAGTTTGATTGCTGGCTCAGCAAACTTGACTATGTTGGAGCTTGGCAAACAATATCATAGATTAGTCATTGGTCTTGGTTACGAATCCAATTTGTATCTTGGTAACTCATTGATTGATATGTATGCTAAATGCAGCGATGTGTTCGCTGCAGATAAAGTCTTTGGGAGTTTAAGGAAGAGGGATATTGTTTCATGGACCTCTATGATAGTTGGAATGGCTCAACATGGAAGAGGTTGTGAGGCACTTAAATTATATGATGAGATGACTTTAACTGGTATAAAGCCGTCTGCAGTGACATTTACTGGGATACTATATGCATGTAGTCATGTTGGATTGGTCGAGAAAGGTAAACAGCTTTTTGAATCTATGGTTGCAGATTACGGAATAAGGCCATCTCTTCAACATTATACATGCTTGGTTGACCTGTATAGTAGATCCGGGTACATTGAAGAGGCTGAAGATGTACTTAGCACTATGCCTTTTAAACCTGATGAAGCTGTATGGTCTACTCTGTTAAGTGCCTGTAATCAGAGAGGTAAAACAGAAGCAGGTGTCCGAATTGCAAACCAGTTGCTCGAAGTACGACCAGAGGATCCGTCTATATATGTACTCATGTCTAACATGTTTGCCCGAGCTTCTATGTGGAAAAGTGTTTCTACTGTTAGAAAAATGATGGCCACGATGGAGGTGAAAAAGGAACCTGGATACAGTCTTCTTGACTTGGGTATAGAAAACCGAGTCTTTTATGCAGGAGAGACGGCTCATCCTATGAATTGTGATCTTGTGAGTCTACTGAAGGAGTTGGATGCTAAGATGAGGAAAAGAGGCTATGTGCCGGATACGTCATTGGTTTTACATGATATGGAACTTCAAGAGAAGGAAAGACAGCTCTTTTGGCACAGTGAGCGGGTGGCTGTTGCGTATGGACTGCTTAAATCTACTCCAGGGACAACGATAAGGATACTGAAGAACCTGCGCGTGTGTGGAGATTGTCATACTGTTTTGAAGTTGATCAGTGATATAGTGAAGAGAGAAATTATTGTTAGAGATGCCAGTAGGTTCCATCTTTTTAAGGATGGTGTATGCTCTTGCCGTGATTTCTGGTAACATTATGTTTGTTTAGTTGAAATTCATACTTCGGATAAGTTTCGTTTAGTTCTGATTTATTTAGTTCAGATCAGAGAATTTGAGGTGAAACAAACAGTGCCTCAAACTGATTCTTTATAGTTTATACTACTTGTACTGAAGTTTACTTGTTTGTAGTAGACTGTAGTGCAGCACTCATCTGTATTGTTTTGTACTGAAGTTTACCAGAATCAATATAATCAGATTATTGTTTTGTGAGATATTTTAGTTGGAATCTTTTGGTTACATGCTTGTAGAGTAATGAAATGTAGCTAGACTTTGCAAGTCAAGATGGACACTCAATTTGACTTGGTCCCCTGGACAATTATATCCACATTTACGCGGTTGAGGCCGACTACTAGACCAATATGATACTCATTAATCATAACAGGAAACTCAACTTCTTTCCTGAGAATAGTCAGAGATGGGTAGAAAAATCTACGACTGCTGGGAAAAATTGGTAGTTGCTGTGGTTCGCAACGAGCAGCTACATGAACTTGCTATGTGTCATTCCATGGACTCTAGCACCCTTAGCGAACGTTCCAGTTTCAGTTCCAGTAATCGATTTCCAGAGGAATTACTGGAAGAAACCAACTTCAGTGCATCGCCTCGTGATCCTGTAAGCACGTTGATTGCTTGTTTTGTAGATTATAATTCTACTGTTTGTTCATCTTGTTAATTTGGTCTAATACAAGAGGAGAATTTGAATTGAATCATTAGTTTTGCTAACAATTCCTTTTCCAGTTTGTTTAACTTCTGCTATTACAAACAGTACTCAAACATGCACTTATTGATAAAATTCTATAACTTCTAGAAATATGTGAAATCTAGACATTCATATTAACTTCACTTATCATAGTTTGTCTGAACTTTGCTGAAAAAGGGCGTGTTTATCACGGCGGGAGCAACAAATCTGACGATTTTCTGTCGTGACGGATCAAAGAAATATCAGGAGTTTACATGTCCATGGTATATATCTACCTTCACTGTATGTTGTATCTACTGATCCTAGAATCTCCTTCATTCATTTCATGAGGACTTGATTATCTCTAAACTTTTGTTATGTGTATGATATAAGGAATTTCAAAGCAGTGGAGCTTGAAACGACATCATCGTTTGTGGTACGAGGACGACTGAAAACATTCATGCTGTCAGGGCGGTCTATTTACAGAGCTTACCTAGTATTCGATGGGTTCATGGCTAGATGGTCTGCAAAATGCACGATCAGGTTTATCAGCAAAGAATCAGATTCTGATGCTGAAGAACGAGCTGAGGTCGTGGATTTTAAAATAATGGATGATGTACGTGATGAAATGAAGGCTTCAAGGGAAGATGGATGGCTTGAGGTGGAAATCGGAGACTTCTACATCTACCAGGGATCGTATATCGAAGACGTGGAAGTTATTTTAGACTTCAACAAAGGTATTGGGAGTAAAGACGATACCATCATTGCAGGAATCGAGTTTCGAAGGCTAGCATACGTTACAGAAGTTTGAAAGATCCATAAGAGTGTAGTAATAAGAGCAAATTGTGATCAATGCACAAAACCTGTGGAAACTGTACATTTTTAATGATGAAACTGCAAATGAGGTAATTGCCAAAACCTTACTGAGACAATACCACAGGGCACAGGGTAGTTTCTAGGATCATAACTAGAATCAGAATCTACTCTAATCAGTGGATCAGGCACACAAAATGGAACTCAAATAGTCAAATGTACCCTTCAACAGTTCCAGATAGACTAGACAATGTTATTGTTCTGCGCACAAACCCCGACTTTAGACTTAGGAAGACACAGTGTGGAGCAGTTGCAACTTACAAAAACGTAAACTACTCCTTCAAGGCTACTACCTACCATATTTCCATGTACTCAGATAACCTCACATTGCGCAGATAGCTGTCACCATGCTGAACAAGCTGCCTTCTTGAACATGACGTCAAACTTTCTTCGGCTCTCCTCTTTCAGACCGTCAACTTTGGACTCCAGTGATACTATTAATGCTTCACGGGCGGTTACACTTTGCATTAACTCATCAATCTTGGCCTTTTCTGCATGTAAGGCTGCCCTCTCACGATCTATTTCATGCGATCCTACGCCTGCTGATTCAGTAACAGTTTGGTATTCGTTCAAAAGGTTCACCAACTCACGTATTCTAGCACGTATGAATCCAACTGTCATGCCTAAAACTTCAAACGATCTTAATGTTCTGTCCATGCCTTCCAGATGATGAATAGTAGACATTGAAATACTGGCGGATTTGGAAGCGTCAGCAATTCTGATAATTTCTAGAATCATTGCGGCAACTAAATTACTGCTTAGGTTGTCAACAAGATCATCATGAAGAAATTTCTTTTGGCTGCAGCAGAGCTCATAATACTTCATTCGGGAATGTTCTGGTATTTCTGCATCAAGACTTGCTCCATCCACATATATTTTGAAATCCCCAAAATCTTTCACATCCTCAAAATTCAAAGAACATTCTGGTTTTCCATTGCTTAAGGACAGATTCGAATCAACAGCACTAAGACATTCACCTCGTTGATCTTCAATAAGTGTAGATTTGGAATGTAATATTGGTCTTATAGCATCGTGTACCTCTCTTTGAACAAGCACAGTTTCATTTTCGGCGTTGCCCATATGTTCTGCACGACATGCTCGTAAGAGAATTGACATACCATCATTACATGTACTATCATAAATTTGTGAGTTTGCATTACCATCAGTACCCCCGAGTTCTGAAGATCCGTTTGCTCTCACATCATTTACCTGGACATAACCGATACTTCTTCAGGTAAAAATGCATAACTGTTATGGTAAATAGAAAGCTGTCAAATGCAGATTCCCTTAACAGAAACCATGAACGTGAAGAAAGGGTAGGACTACTGAAAAGAAACAATCAAACATCACAGCAAACGCCAAGCTATAAAACTATATTACAGATGGCATTCCATCTGATCTTCTAAAATTGGAATCGAAAATATCAAAAGATGGATTTTCTGTTACAGGTATTTTTTTTTTAATAGGCAAAGGTGACTCGAACCCCCGACCTATTGGTTGGAGGGGAAGCGTATTACCAACTGAGCTGCGCTTCGTTGTCTCTGTTACAGGTATTAGAAGTTGAGAGAATTGAAAAGTATGAGAGTGTTTTTCTGTTTTAGGTATGAGAAGTTGAGATTGGGACAATCCAAAAAAAGGAATTAAGGAAAGGAGATGGATTTTCTATTTTAGGTATGAGAAGCTGAGATTAGGACAAACAAACAAGGAAAGTTAGAAGTTGAGACGGGTGGAGGGGGTGCTAGGCCAGCGGACATGCAAAAGAAATAAGGAAAGAAGCAAAACTAGCATTAAAAATGCTCTCATGACACAACAATTGCGCATTTATTTGGATCAATGTACATATAAAGGATCCATGTAATTCATGCAAATCTCCAAACCAATTTTTTTACAAATATAAGAGAAAAGAAAGATGAAAGTCTCACATGCACCCTGTCTTCTGTAGGAACCTCCTCCAGACGCATCCTCTTACTATCGTGGCAAGGCATTCTGTCACTCTGCATCAGAGAGAGGGAAAGAGAGAATGAAGACACACTGACTTGTGTTTGAGATGACAGAGATGATTAGTTAACTATATTAACTGTAGCCCCAATTATTCAAGAAACAAGGTTAAATTATTTGCCCATACTTGTTTTCTACTGCATATGTTGGCTTCATGGATAAATATCTAACCTCCGTTTGTACCTCGTAGCAGCTTTTTGCATGAGAGACCGGAGATTTTTGTGTTGTATTACCAACACATGTATTCTCTTCAACTAGGTCGTCCATTTCCACTGGTATAATTTTTGAAGGTAGATACATTAAGAATACGCGAAGATAATATGAATAAAAATATGAGGTCCCCATTCCAAAAAATAAATAAAGTATGAGGCAATCCAGCCTACCAGTATCCCCCAGCTTATCATTCTGAACATGATTTTCCAAGGATCTGCTTGCTCTAGTAATGTGCACCTGAAAAATCAAACAAGGTTGATGAAACTGAGCATTGGAGGAACAGAGAACTCAAATTTGCAAGTATAACAGAACAACGAAAGGGGCAAATTAAACTAACAAACTAACTGGTCCTGATTTCGTAATCCACTACACATGTAAGAATCAACTCATATCACAGGTAGCCTAGAGGCCATAGGCCAAGCATCACGCAGTTGGACCAAATGACCTGTAATCGTTTTGTCCTATAGCTATCAAATAGGAGAGAAAGAAAGAAAGAAAGAAACTGTGTTGGCCTTTATCCAAACCTCTTCAATCATCACACACGGAGACAAAAGGAAAAAAGAGAAAGGAATTATTTCAGGGCATTGAGAACCAGGAGTCAGCCGACTTGAATTTCCACCACCTAATACATACATATCAAACACAAGCCCGGTGAAAGAGTTACCTTAAACTTGCAAGGTTGAATCAAATGGAAATCTAAACTATCTCCCTTCTGCAAGTGGTGATCGACTAAAAAATCCTTCCAGCCGCCGCCACACAGTCTCTTTTGTTTCGAATTATAATTTCCATAATATTCTTGTTCATTTTCACCCATCAAAATAACATCCTGGTCACCACCAGGCAGATGTGACTTGCAAAAGTTGCGCGGTATATGCTGTCATGGAAGAATACTTCTGTCAAACTTAATATTTAGATAAGAATTTCTACAGATTAAGTTCATACAGGACTTACCATACGGGAATCACAAAGAATAGACCTAGTCAGTATCTTAGTGAAACTTGGTTGCTGCGGCCCTTGCGGGTCCATAAGTTCTTGCATTCCGGTGCTTGCTCCAACCTCAAAAAATCAACATACACAATGTTCAAAATCACCACTATTTGACCATATTATCACTATAAATTAGTCGCAAGAGAACTACCACGATATAGCGAGTATCCCAAAAACATTAATCACATAATCAATATTCACATTGGCAAAGCCTTTATTACTATTTCAGTCCAAACTTATGAACCCTTAAACTTAGCTAAATGCAAGGATACAACCCGCAATATCCCACCAGTCCACCACACCCAAGCCCCCAAATTCAAGAGATGATCAGCACACCCAGGTATTTGCTGTAATAATATCATCATATAAAATACAGAATAGGTAACTGTGCCATTCAATTGCCAATACTTATGAAACCATCATCAATAAGAAAAGCTGATAGAAAATCGAAATTTGAGCACAATAAAACCAGTAGAGGAGCAATCTAATCCAGCAATGAAGGCCAAATATTCATTTAGATGTAAACCAAATCCTGAAATGAGACGAAACAGGACACTAGGACAGCAACCCGCCACATTACATTCCCATTTCTAATTTCTATAAACAAGTGGCCGAACAAGCGAATGCCAAAAGGCAAGAAAATCAAGATTACCGGCTGCATGCAGAAGTTGAAACATGCGTAACTCAGTCAACAACAAAACCCTAACAGTAGAGAAACTGAAATCCCCAAACTGAAAATTGGGCACTGACACAGCGTAATGAACATAGTAAATTCATATAAATGATGCAAAAAGAGATAGAGAGAGATGAGCAAACATGAAAAATGAAGTAAGAGTTGATAGTAAGAGCACCGTCGGTACCTGAGCTAAGATGAACTCCGGTGAGTGATCATCAAGACATCAACCAACTGTGTTTGCAAGATGGAACAAAGACTGTAGATGTACTGCTCTTGAGATATTTAACTTCTCTATACCGGTGCCTTAAATGTACAAATTTCAAAATTGAAATCCCAATTATGGAAAAGAAAGTCTGGTTGAGTTGTGTTTATTTATTTAAAAAAAAAATTGGTCAATGGCCCGTCCAAGCTTTCTATTATTTTACCCTTTTTTTTTAGGAAAAAGAAGTACTCCCTCCGTCCAGTCAATAGTTTCCCACTTTTCATTTTAGTAGTCCAATACAAAGCTTCTCATTTCCATTTTTGGACATGTGGTCCCAAATCTCCATCCACACATTTAATTATAACACATCAAAAAATAATTTAACCATCTCCACTTGCAATATAATACTCAAAAAGTATTTAAACCTTATTTTGTTGACCAAAATAAGAGTGGGAAGTTTATTCATGGACGGAGGGGGTATATCATAAATGATCAAAATCAGGAGTTCAGTACATGTGGTTGAGGAAATGGCAATTCCGAACAACCAATACTATCTGAGTAGCAGAATCTAGCTAGAAGATGCCCAAGGGAATTACAATTTCTGTGCACATGACTAAATGAAACAGAATGAAAGGAATCTACAAGCAATTTTGTTTGCTGTATGATTCCTCCGGCTTCACTGTAACATTGCTCCATTGCGCGCAAATAATTGATGACATTACTACAATCGCCTTCAACTATTATATCCGTCCATTGCATACGACTGTCCAGCTGAACTGCTAGTCTCGCTGCCATTGCCTCTGCGATCTCTGGGTCGTATATTTAATGCAAATGCTTGCATTCCCAGGCTACTACCTCGCCATTTGATTTCCTGGCTACTGCTGCCAGTTTAGTGCTTGACTCATCTCGTGATAATCCCGCATCAAAGTTGATTTTTATTGTCCCTTCAATCGGGGGATCCCACTCTCCATCATTACTGACTTTCGGCCTTTTAAGCTGCAGCTGTGCGACTGCATATCTCTACAAGAAATCCATTGTATATGAAACAGCTTCTCCATGTGCCTTTTCTTCAATTCCATGGACCCTCTGATTCCTATTGAACCATATGGACCAACATCCGCATACAAATAACAACAGTCTCTCCTTGGACAGGTGTGATCTGACATGTTTGATCCATTCGATGATATATGTAGCTGTGGAATAGATAACACCATATGATAAATTAGATAAAGCCCAAAAACACCTAGCATAATGGCAATCATTCAGGACATGTAGTAAACACTCAGGTGAACCACATATAGCACAATCAACAATTTGCACAACCCCCCTATTCTGCAGTTTTGTAAGTACATGCAGTGCATTATGAATGGCTCTCCAGAAGAAAATGTTTATTTTACTAGGGAGAGAAAGTTTCCATAGCCATTTCCAATCTTGATTCTGTCGCACACTGCATTGTCCCTGTTGGTTAGAAAGTTGCGTAGCCCTTAACTCAATATCAAGAAAGTACGCAGATCTGACAGTAAACATTCCTGACTTTGTATAGTGCCATACGCGGCTATCATGTACATGATTTTTAGGAAGTGGTATTTGCTGATGTAAGTTACGTCCTCATTCCAAAATAAGTTGTGAATAGCATGCTCATTCCAAGAGTTAGTATCAACATTAATTAACTCAGGCACTGTGATGTCACCTATTTCATACAAATCAGGAGTTACAGGAACGAAGCACCCATCCCTGGGAATCCACGCGTCACCCCAAACCTGAATATCTCTACCTGACCCAACTCTCCATCTAACAACTTTCTTAACAAGATCCATTGCCCCACATATGCTCTTCCACGTAAAAGAGGAATTACTTTTAGGAGTTGCGTTAAGGACATCAGTAGAAGGGAAATATTTTGCTTTAAGTACCCGACTTAGAAGAGAACCAGGAAACTATAGAATTCTCCAAATTTGCTTTCCTAGCATAGCTTGGTTAAAACTACGTAAATCCCTGAAACCCATACCCCGCTCGCTTTTGGCCATACACATCTTCTTCCAACTAATCCAGTGTATTTTGTTTTGTGAACCGTTGCCCAACCAGAAATTAGCAATTAAGGAGTCTATTTCTTTAAGCAAATAGTCAGGAAGACGAAAACAACTCATGACATAGGTAGGAATAGGCTGTAGTACAGACTTAAACATGACCTCTTTTCCTCCTTTGGACAAAAATTTGTTCCCAAAGCCCTCAATACGCTTCCAAACCCGCTCTCTAAGCCAACTAAAGACTTCTGTTTTTGATCGACCCATATAGTCGGAAGGCCCAAATACTTATCATGTTTTTCAAAAATTCGCACAGGCATAACTCCTCTAATCTCCTCTATACTAGCAACAGATGTATTCCTACTAAACACAACAGTAGACTTTTCAATATTAATTTCCTGACCAGAAGCTCTACTGTAACGCTGAAGTATAGAATTAATCTCATTCACATCAGTAATAGAAGACTGGCAAAATAAGAGGGTATCATCGGCAAAAAGAAGATGGGACATCCTAGGTGCCCGTGGAGTTACAGCAACTCCTCGTATCACCTCCCTCCGCTCAGCATCTCGAATTAGTGCATCAAAAGGCTTCTGTGCAAAACAAAAATAAGTATGGTGAAAGAGGATCCCCTGACGGATCCCCCTCTCTGGTTGGATAGGCGCAAGAGGATCTCCATTAAGGAGAAAGGAATATGAGACAGATAGCACAGTGAGCATAATAAGGTGTATAAACTCTAACTCAAATCCTAGACGTTCAAGAACCTTTTCTAAGAAATCTCATTCCACTCGATCATAAGCCTTACTCATGTCCAGTTTTAAAGCCATATAAGCATCTTTACCCTTAGTTTTGTTTTTCAAAT
>JAYMSL010003413.1:0-12495 GCA_036897195.1 Plantago coronopus | reverse complement strand
ATCACGAGGAAAGCCCCTATTGCTTGGAAGACAATTTGTGCGACGAAGAATGCGGGTGGCCTCAACTTCACCTCCCTAACTGAATGGAATGCAGCCATAATGCTTAAGCTACTCTGGAACCTAGCTGCTAAAGCTGACAAATTATGGGTTCGATAGGTTAATGCTTATTACATACAAGATATGGATCTCATGGCCTTTAGTCCACCTTCTTCATGTTCGTGGATCTTGAGGCGTATTTTGAAGGCTAGAGATTTTATTACTAGTATCCCAAGCTGGAATATTGTACAAGCTAATGATAAGTTCCCCATTCGGCTCATCTATAGGGAACTAAGTGAAGACAGACATGCAGTCCCTTGGCGAAAGATCCTATACACGAATAGAGCTCGTCAGAGAGCCATATTTATATTATGGATGTGTTTGCACCAACGCTTACCAACGAAGCAAAGACTGATGCGAATGGGAATGGAACTTACAGATTTGACGTGTTGTTTCTGCTTCCAAATTGAAACAACACAACATCTTTTCTTTGACTGTGAATTTACGAATCGAGTATGGAGGGAGGTGTTACTGAAGCTTGGGTGTAACCACCCCACCGAATGGGATACTGAGGTAGCATGGCCATCAGAATGATGAACGGAAAAGGGACTAAAGCGTTGGTCCCTAAACTCGCAATGGCAGAAACGATTTATGCTATCTTGACACTGCGTAATATTCAAGAACCAGCATATGGGCCTGTTTGTAATCAACCAGATTTATGAGGTGGTACTACAAAAATGCAGCATGTTCACAAAGCTGCAAAGAGTAATACATGCAGCGTGCTAATGAATTTTGAATACCCAACATCATATCTTGTTCCATTGTTTGAATCATGAAGGTTATTTTGTCTACTACCTAGCTACGGTCTAGTTTACCAGATTCTCCTGGATCCTCCGGATCGGATTGTACTTACTTGTGTTTTGCAATAGAAGTTTTCTATGGTTCAAAAAAAAAAATTGTAAGACTCAATGAAGACAATAGACTAATAGAGTATACAACAAAGTGCAGCTCATTTGAATAGAGCCTAAGTCAGTGAAAGACTAAATGCACAACAGATTCTTTCTCTGTAGGGCAAAACATGCAAAACGGATTATCAACCGAATGAAGCACCTACAATCTCTGGCGAGTAGGCAAACGATCATGGATCGCAAGCCATAGAAAGAAACGAATTATTGGAAGAATCGCCAACGTCCAGACTATGCCAAGGCCAGTCCAGCTCGGGTACATCTCGAGATATCAACGGATTATACGCACTCTTGATCGATAAAGTTCTGTTCCTTGAGCCACTCCAAACCACACGACAAAAAACTGGCAAATAGAGACCACCCCATTCGTCCTATTTTCGAGCGATTCGTCACTATTTAAATAGTGACGAAAATAGCGACGAATGGGAGTTCGTCGTTCTTTTGCTCGTTGCTAGGCTAAATAGCGACAAATGAGCCATTCATCACTATTTAGTGACGAATTGCTAATTCGTCACTAAAAATACCGACGAATGGCTAATTCGTCGCTATATCAAGATATTTAAAAAAAAATGGAAATAGCGACGAATGAGCTATTCGTCACTAAACTTAGTAAAAAAAATATATAAAATAATTTCTCTAATTTATTTTTTTTAATAAACAAAATTTCAAATTGTTTTTAGTAAATTTTTCTTTTTTTTAATTTTGTTTTTTTTAGTTCTGTCTCGCGCTCCGATGACTGAGCCACCTGAGCGGTTCAACAGCTCTGTCGCAGAGCTGTTCAATTCATCTAGTTGCTTAATCCAGGGAATTGGAATTCCCTGAATAGACTGCGTAATATCAATAGGAAAATGGAGACGAAGGAAATCTCAATTCCACGTCCCGTCAGTTAGCCATAAATCTGCCACCCACACATGCTGAAAAAAGGGATCAATGTAAACAACATAATCACGAAGAGGGTGAGTAAATAACCAACAATCATTCCAAATTGAGATTGATTGACCATCACCAACTCGCCAAATCAGTAACCGACGGGAGTCATCACGTCGACGGACCAAATTTTTCCAAAACCGAATGTGAGAAGACTTCGCTTGAGCTCGCCAAATGTTTGAGCCATGAAAATATTTCGCTTGATAAAAGGACGCCCAAAGAGAAGAAGGTTGGGTTAACAATTTCCACAAAGCTTATACAGAATAGCGACATTTGCAATCTCCAAGTTCCGAATATCTTCGTGGATATTTGCGCGTGTGAAAGATACTACTAATAAAATTATAAAATAATAAACTAAGAAATAATAGTTTTGTTTCTAAACAGTAAATTTAACAACACTAATTATATACATATACCACCTTATAATTAACTACAATGCACCCATACTAATCTTATATTTTCATGCCTAAACCACCTAATGACTCTGCCGTAATACAGAACCCGGAATCTCATTTGTTACTACAACATTTTTACTACACAGGCACCTTATAACTCCAGGACGAAATAGTAGTTAAGTGATTATTTTGAAAGTGTTGAAGTAAAAATTACCACTTGTATTTCCCATTCACCGGGCATGCACGTTGAGGAATCGTGATGTGCGCGCGCCTTTTGACTATCCCTAATCTCAATACGTACGTTAAACTAAGTATCTCACGTGATGACTTAAATAATAAACCTTCTTTACATTTTAATATGTTTCAATTAGATACCGGATCTAATATATCATTAATTTAAGAATTATCTCAATCTGTCTAATTATGAGCTGTCTCATGCATGCATTCGTCGTAGATTTATTTTATTTTCGATCATGACACACTTAGGTTGTTTAAGTGCCTTACAACTACAAGGCACCGGCAGGTTTCTCGTACAATGTCTTCGTGGAAATGGTCGTTTTAGTACTTCATCAGAGGCATTCTGGTTGTGTGAGGATGGCTTGTGCTATATATCAATAATTACTCCAATTGTACTATATATCAATAAACTACAACAATTCAACCCCACTTATACTACTTTACTTTTCATTAATTACTCCACTATACCCCACTTGTACTATATATCAATAAACTACAACTCTCCTTAAATACTGTGCCGGAGTCAAAATGGGGCTAGTTTGAACGAACGGAGGGAGTATATTTTAATATTCTAATAATAATATTTTGTTGTTTAGAACATATGGTATGCACTTTTTTGCTGTTGCATGTTATGATTTTAATCACATTCATTTAGTTCCTTTTAGTTTTAGTGTTACCTTATACTTCCTAATCATTCGTCCCATCAAGCTTCGTAATTAACTTTATTCCTTTGTGCATGTACGTATCGTATAGTTTTAAACAATAAGTAATTAAACGTGGAGTAAAAGATGAAAAGGTGTTGTAAAATGATGTCAAATGTGTCCTTTCTATTGTAATTATACTTTAAGAATTGAAAATTTCCTCCTTGAGTACCCTTGAAGAGCAAAATTGGTGTGGAAGGTTGTGTTCATGCATGGAGCATCATCACATATTCATGTGCAGAAAAACCATCTTGTACAGTACAGCACTTATGGGCCAGGCCTGGAGCTGCGCAGAAATGGGTCCTTTATGGGGCTCATTGGTTCAAAGTATATTTTGTATAATGATTTCATTTTCATGAATATTATATATATATATATAAAGTATAATATATGAGTCCTAATCATATACATACTAGGTTATAAATTATAATTTAACTGTACTATAATATAAATTCTAATTTAACTAAATTTATAGTCTACAATCGTAATATAACTATATTTCTAGTATATAGGTAACAATGGACTGATGTAGCATGTGTGGGTTTTACTCAAAGTTCAATACCTTTACTTAATTCCAGATTTACTCTGGAGCTCTAGTCATTTTCCTAAGCAATAATAGTCACTAATTAATTGGAGTATTTTTGTATCGATTTTCATATTCAATATATTCGCAGCAATAAAAACTACAAAGAAAGGGAGGGGAGGGGAGAATAAACAAAGTACGAGCACCTGTGCCGAAGCCGGAACGAAATTCCACAGGAGTCCAAAATGTTACTGTTACTTCTAACATAAGTATATTTAATTGGAAAAATAACAATTTTTTTTTATATACATGAATATATAAGGTTTTCTCTTTTTCTTGGATGTCATTACTGAAAAAATTCAACTTACATTGTGGCGCAAATATATTGGTAGGACAGGTTTATGGAACGGGAAAACTTTGTTGCTAGGTGCAGTGGCGGAGCCGGAAAATTGAGTCACCCAAAGTATAAATCTACTAATACTTCTTAAATGTGAAAAATTAAAATGGTGAAAATTTAAAACGTTAGCGATAAATGGTTAAATTAGAAATTTAAACTTTTTACAAGAACTTATAAGAAATTTTGGTAAGGTACAAAATAATAATATAATTTAAATGAAATGATAATGGTAAAAATTATGTAACAAATCGATATCTATTTATAAGAATCTAAAAGAAAACTATTGTTCTTTATTTGAAAAAAGTAGCAAATTGGTAAGGTATAAAATAGCTGAAATAAGAAAAAATTGGTAAGGTAAAAAAAAAAGATGAAAGAAGAAAAAATATATAGCAAATCAATATTTATTTATAAGAATCTAGAAGAAAACGATTGTTCTTTAGTTGAAAAAGTAGCAAATTGGTAAGGTACAAAATAGCTGAAATAAGAAAAAATTGGTAAGGTAGTAGATAGTCATGGCTTAGCCAGTCTACCTGCGGATATTACTGATGTAGTCTGAATTTTCTTATTCATGAATAAAATCGATTTTCCCCTCAAGAAAAAAAAAAAGAAGATGAAAGAAGAAAAAATATAATACCAAATCGATATCTATTTATAAGAATCTAGAAGAAAAAGATTTTTAGTTACTATTGGGACATGAACACACGACGTAGGATTTTGGAGGAATAGAAACTGATATCTTACCACTGCTACAGATAAACAGATTGTTAAATTCTACTTCAGCTAGAAGATATAATATATAGTATATACTAAACAAATATTTAATTTTTCAGTGGGTCCAGTGCACCCCTTCCTGCCGCCACTGGTTGTCGAGTACATAAAAAACTTTCATTCAGTCACAAACGTTGGGAATAAATCTATGATGCAAAAAGGATGTTTTAAATGGTATGCCTAACCAATACGACACTCCTAAAAACCTACAGATCGTGACATGTGTAATAAGACTGGAAAAGAACGTAAGAATGAGTTTTATTTTTATTTTTCTTCAATTTTTCTGGAGTATACTTTATCTAAATTTTTTCCGTTCCCATAATTAAGGAGAAGTTCATTGCCAGTATTGAATTTACAAGATTGAAACACTGGCATGTAAAATATGTATATTGCTCCAATCTGGACATATATACCAATTACCAAGTGAATAGGCAGGGAAAATCCAGGAATAATCATTCTTCTAAGGGAGACACAAACAAATTAACAGATTATGACCTGTCTAATTAGTAAGTTTAGTTGCTTCAGAGTTTCTATCAATATTGGCCTGAGTTTTAGCACACACTCTTGCTTCCTTATATACTTTACCCTGCTGGCAAAAGTATCCCTTCTTCGGGGCGCAATGAGCATCTTCTGAACAAATGCATAGTCCTTCCAGGGCACATCCATCCTTTACGATGCTCAGTCCGTCTTTCAGTCCAAGGATTTTATCCGTCCAGTCGCTCGAAAACAGCCCCATGGGATCATACTTTTGTTTGATCTTGAGAAATTCTCCGGCATTTTTGTATTTTTTTATCACACCTTGGAATGCTACGTTTCTGTTCTTTCCCCAGTGTGGTAATGCATTGTACTTGAAGATTGCAATCTGCTCGATTTCTTCCAGGATGTCCTCGAAAAGCCGAGGAGTCAAAGGGTCCTTGCTCCTGTAGTATGTGATGTCGAAATCCAAAGCATCCTCTTGTTTCCCCAAGTAAGCACTTGAAGCTGTGACATATCGCATTAGCATTCCATTGTATGAATCCAAGATACACAATGACTTTGGCTCCAAGGCAACAAGCTGCTGGACGTCTTGGATGAAATTCTTGACTTGGGACAATGCGACACTAAACGTTGTCTGGTGATAGAACAGGCCCTTCACGCGTGAGTCCCATGGACACACTGTGACCATTAAATCCTCACGGCTATCCAAACATGATCCTGATGCTTGTAGGCGATTGTGATATCCGACTACAGGGTATCCCGTGTATAGAACTCCTGTTTATTTCGACAGATTGTGAAAAAAATGAATGATTAAAAAATAGCGTGTACGAGCAAGTGGTAACATATATGATTTCGATACCATTATTAGTGAGTCCAAAGGCGAGCGATCTCAACACAGCTGTAATAAGCCTGCCAGTGACGCATTTCCCATCAGCATCACTTAAGGCTTCCTGAGTCTCCTCTGTTTTAACAAACAATCATCACATTTCCATAATTTAGTATTATGGAATGTTATTATTTTGGAAGAACCGTTTAATATAGCTTGTTAATGTAGTACCCACCAGTGGTTCTTAGAGTCGAAAGCACAAGTGATGCAGTAGAGCGAAATCCAGGGGCATCAAGTAGACCATTGCCTGATGTATTCAACGGGACTCTGTCATCAACCCGGTACAGAACCAGTTTTTGACTCGGGTACCATGTGAAATCGGAAAACTCATGTTCCCTTCCGAAGGTGACAGCTTGGTCCCCAAAGTCGGAATCGTTCTTTGCCATATATGTGATGGAACGCTTGAACAATGGTTGCAGTTTCAATGTTACCTGCAACACCAAAAGCCAGTAACTTTGATTAATTCCCCATCAACATTGAACAGAACTGCCCTTACTCGGACTCTCCGCAAATTTGGTCCCGACAGGAGCTTTTTTTTCCCGATCAAGGACGGTATATTAGTGCGTATTTTCCCTAGACGATTTCAATTTGAATGGCTTCCATTGAAACGCTGTTCCATGGAATCTCCGAAACCAAGCTTCCTTCAACTTTTCTTTTTTCAATTTGGGAATTAGGGTTAGGTTTTCGCTAATTTGGGGATTTTATGAATAAGGGACTGTTTGGTCGGAAATTACCCTCCAAAGATCCAGCATCCCCTTAACTAAAGACAAAATAGCAACTCATGATTTTAGCTTATTTTAGAGATTTACCCTCCGTCCAAATACAAACTTTCAACTTGTGTTTTGGTCAACAAAATTACTTTTTAAGTATTATATTACAAGTGAGGTAGTGAAAATAACTTTTTGTTTGTATTATAATTAAATGAATGGAGAAAAATTGAAGACCATATGTTCAAAGAAGTAAACGGGAATCTTTGAATGAATTACTAAAAAGAAAAGTGAGTAATTATTGACTTAAACGGAGGAAGTATAATACAAGTATTTGAGACCGAAAGTCCAAAATAACATAGCAAACTCGAGTTTAATCAACGGTCAGATGAATATTTCATTTTTGAGCTAAGCTACAGCCTACAAGCAAGAAATAAATTACTTAGAGGCTATTTTTCAACAACTTGTACAAGTTATTATGTTTGGTTAGGCAGATTATACACGTGTACAGTCTGCCTAACCAAACATAACATTTAGAATCTGCCTAAACAAACATAACATTTTGAATAGTTTTAGATTGAAATCAATATTTGAGATGATACTTAATTAAATATCTCCTAAATTTAATTTCTTGCACAATTTCAAAACTTTTAGGTAAATAGTAAATGCAGAATGATTTTGTTGTTGATTCTGCTGAATAGTTGTTAGGTCATCCAATACATGCAAGATGCAACATAACTCTGAACATATTTATAGTATCGTTTGGACTAATGTAGTAATGCTCAAGTAAACTGTATGACGGTAACTTCAATCTCCGCCCCTGGGCGTTTGGTTGGTTTATCCTTGTTAGAATGGCGATCAACATGAAAAATTATCAGTTTAGAATCAGGTTCACCTATTAACGATCAAACCAGGAGTGTTTTATCAATCAATTCAATACCTGTTGTTAGTTTTGGTGAAACAGGGCTGTTTTTTAAATTTTTTCCTCACTTTCCTCCCAATGCCAAAACTCCAAAGGCAACATATATTTAGAAGTCTAAGCATATTAATTGAAGAATATATAACAGAGAAGTCTTAACATAATTATTAATCAATTAGTGTACCTGAGAAATAACTCCAAGAACTCCAAGTGAAACTTTTGCAGCATCAAGCTCCGGATTCCCCACTTCCAATGTCCTCACTTTGGCATAACCATCACCCGGTCCGCCAGGCGAGACGATCCGCAGCCGGACTACGTAATCGTGCACCTGACTCCCTGCACCCCACAATGAGCTCCCATGTGCACCTGTTCCCATCATACCGCCAACCGTCACTCCCCACCAATACGGGGCATAAGGTAGCGCCATGTTCGCCTTAGCCGCCTCGTTAACAAGTTGCTTCAACGTCATACCACTCTCCACTGTAATAGTCATTGCAGAAGCATCGACAACCAACGTGCGGTTTAGGTACTTGGTACTTATTATGGCACCTTGGTCTCCGCCAGGACATACCAATTGTGGAATGCTATGCGAGTAGCGCGTAGCCACCTTCATTTTTTGCTTGGCCAAAGTGGCATTCGCTACGGCTGATATGAGCTCGGCTTCTGTGGTTGGAAAAATGGCTTGCGCTGCACGGCAGGTGCTTCTATCAGGGAATGCACCGTTTGAATTGGTGATTGTGCAATTTGTGTTCTTAGGGGTTCCGGTGCACTTTATTGGATCTTCTGGAGGACTGCATTTCACCATGCTTATTGATATGGAGAAGATTATGTAAAGTTTGAACATGTCGATGCAAAAGGGGAAGTGTTCTGGAGTTGTCATTGTTGTTGGAGAATGGAGATTCTTGATTGGAGTTTGACAAGGATTTATATATGAGTGGCTTTGAAGGATAATAGTTATGCTTTCAAGTTAAGTACTCTTATATATATTAATAATTTCTATCTCTATTCATATTCTATCTTTCATTAATTTCATAAGTAACTTTTTCTAAACAACTGGATAAACACTAGTATATGTAAGGTAATGTGTTTAAGGGAAAATTAAATAAAAACCCCTGCGAAATTCCAAATCACCCCACGATCAGTTAAGTTCTTACATTTAGACTCCGCCGTTAAAATATAACGAAGTCAGCAACCTTAATTAAAAATAACGTCATAAATTTAACTGATGTTCCATTTATACCTCAGAGTGTCTAGTCCATTTATACTCGGGATCACTTTATGTAATTTTTGTAATCGATTGTAGAATATTGATACATGTATATTACAATACTTTGAAGTTTAATACCTGATATTTTTAATTGATTCTAGAATATTGATATCTCTCAAAGCAATAGCGTGCAATCTAACTATTTAGTGAAAGAGAAATTTAGAACAGTTCTAAGTTTAAGTATTTCTTTTGAAATGGAAATTTCCGTTTATAGTTAATTCGAGTACTCATGTCAAACTTAGTTTAAGTGTCCCATAATTTCACATTTTACGTTAAAACAGATGTCAACACAAAATATTTTGATTCAAGATGTTTACAAGTTACCCAGATATCATTATAAAATATTCTTTGATGTTTTTGTTTTTTTTTTTGCCAAAGTGGTTAAAGATCAGCCATCTGGATATCGTTTTCATGTAAAACAATACTAGTTTTGAGTAAGATTTCCTCAAAAATGGTGTGTCATGTAACGTGTTAGGGTGAGGATTGGAGAATATAGGACAAAAGATATGCGGGACACGAAGTGGAAATTAGGAGCGTGGATTATGATACATACATGGATTCTTTTTTTTTTTTTCAAGGTGATGTGATTGCTATGGGACAAGGCCGGTTCGCTCAATAACATAATTGAAACGAATTTGAGCTTCATTTTGTGTAATTTCCCTAGTGAGCGAGGCATCGAGTCTTATTCAACTCGTTAAGGCTCACATTATTAATAAATGTATATTCTTATACATATATTTAATAAAATAAGTGTTTTTTTAAAGTTAAGGAGCTCGAGCTCGTTTAATTTAAATTTACTCAAGTTCAAACTCGAGCACGTTACAGATTCATAGTTACCTAAACTCAATTTTGGACATGTTTTAATTAACCATTGAATTTGAGAAAATGGAAATGCCTAGTATTAGTATATCATCAAAAGAATGTTCATTTTCTATACAAATATTGTTAAAAACGACCACACCACGGTGATCTTTTAGAAAAGACCACATGTACTTGATACAAATATCACAAATCCAGTTTTCAATTGAAACTCACGGGCGGGGTCGAACTGAGGTGGATCTGGATTCAACTAAATGGATCTAATATAAAAGACCAATTTTCCTCATTGATCTTTCACTTGTCTTTCTTCTTCACGCTTTCTTTACTGTTTTCTTGCTGTCAGATTCCTGAAATCCAATCGGCCAATTTCTTCAACAATTCTCAACAAATTGTTATTTGATTAAGTGTTTATAAGCTCCATAGTCGTATTTCTCATATTACAAATACTCAGAAAAGTCCATCTGAAACTGGTCTTTTAGAAAAGACCACTTATTGTGGTATGGTTTTAATAAAAAACGCGGGCCGGGTTGGTACTATTGGACCCGGGTCCAGTCAAATGGATCACTATAAAAATCAAATTTTCAGTTTTTCGTTTTATTTTCCCATTCCTATCCCCTGATTAAATCTAGACATTCTCTCGCTTTTCTCTCTCTCAAAAAATCAACGGATATCGAATCCTAACTTCTCTTCAGATTCTTCAATTTTCCGTCTCATTTGTCACCCATCTAATGATTGCAAGGTCGATATTGATCGATACTGTTTCATGTTATTAGCTGCAAATCAAGTGCTTTTTGTTCGATTTTGAGCAGCGAATGATGTTTATGAAACTGTAGTGGGAGCAAATCAATTGGATAATGTCGTTGAAGGAGTCATGAGGATTGTTTTAGGTAATGTGTTCTTTAATTGGTTATTTCAAACTGTTTTTATTTGCGATTTTGCTTTTTATTTGGATTTGTATTGATGTTCATATGTATTTTGTGTTATACATGTTTGTTGGTTGTTGATTTGTAACCCGGACTGTTGTTTGAGTAATTGCTAATTGCTCGTACATAGATTCAATCTCGAAACGAGCTGTTTGCTGTTAGTATTCTGTTTGTGTTGATCTTTTATGTTGATTTTTGATTGCTCGCGATTTGTATGTTTTGTGCTGGCATTGTCGATGTTTGGATATAAATAGATGATGTTATGTATTAAATTGCTGATGTTTTATGGTATGCGTTAATTACAGATTATGATGAGGTTGAGGGAATATTTGATAACAAGTTTTTGATGGGTTGGAATCGATTGTAGGTGTTTGGATCCATGAAATTTACCGATTAAATGATATTGGGAGGGAATCTGAAGGTGAATGTGAACAAAGCTTCTTTGGAGATTCCTACAAGTAAGCATAACTTTAATTATTTGTGAAAAACTAGTCGTTTGTTCATGTTTGTGTTGATTTCCGTTTATTCATTTTGCTGTGTGTTTTTCTTCAGTGTTTAATGTTGATTTGTTGATTTGTTGGTTTGACTGTTTGATTGTGTTGGTGAATTATCACGTATTTTTTACGTTTAGATATGCTCTCATCGGAATAGTTGTTTTGTGAATTATGTTTCATGTTAGATAATAAATAGTTGATGTTATGCGTAAAATTGATGATTTTGTAGGTTACTTATACAAATGTTGATGTATGACTATATTGTTAGTGGTTGATATTACGTGTGATTTTTCTTCTCATTTTTGTATTTTGTGCATGTGTTTTGATGCTTGTTGTTGTTTTCGTTTTTTCTGATATTATGTATACGAATTGTTGATGTCAGGACTGAAATTGTTGATGTTCATTGGTGAATTATTGGTGTTTTGTGCATGAACTGCTATGTTCGTTGTTGTTTCCGAATGTGTTGATGCAACTGATTATTTCAAAACTTATGTTGTTGTCGAACTTCTTTTGTATAATTTTTTCCTGTAACCATCGATATTTGCAAATAAATAGTTGATGTTATGTGTGAAATTGGTGATGTTTATGTGTTGACAAGCTTTTAGTTGGAATTGCTGATGTTTGAGTATAAATTGTTAATTTTTGTTTGTAATTTATCGGCTGGAGAAGGTTGGTGGGACTGGTGTTGTTATTGCTGATGCTATATTCAAAGTTTGTAATGTTTTATATTCTTAGTAGCAGGTATATGTTTGGTGTGTGGGGAGTTGGTTGTTTTGGCGGCAGATGGGGGGGGGGGGGTTGAATTTTTTTTGTTCTGTGGGGTTTTGGTGGTTTATTGGGGTTGTGGAGCGCAGAATTGGTGATGTTGGGCATTTTGTATGGAGATTTTTATTTTTGTTGCAGAGTTATTTTGATGTTTGGGAAGTTGTATTGTGACTTTTTTTTTGGTGATGTTGGGTGCAGAATCGTTGATGTCATTTGTTTTTTACGTGATGTTATTTGTTTTAGCATAGGGGGGGTATTTTGATCATATTATTTGTGTTGCTTAGTATAT
>JAYMSL010003412.1:0-12496 GCA_036897195.1 Plantago coronopus | reverse complement strand
AAAAAAAGTAGGATGGAGGCCTATGGATGGGTAATGTTCACTGATTTGTGCGCTGAAGTATTGGGTATCGATTTGCTTTTTTTTTTTTAGTTTTTTATTTTATTAAGATTTTGTGGGCCAGTGACTTGCCCGGGTATTGATAAATGCAGTCTAACCCCCACAAAACTTAGGTTTACAAACCACATCCCGCCTTATCCACGACAACTTGGATCTCCCTGGCGACACAATATTTTATCGTTTTTCCTTATCCTTTTTACAAGCTTTTGTGTATATTTTTCTTCTTTTTTTTTTTGTGAATCTTTTTACGTTTTTTGATTCGTCGTGTTTTTTAGTTGTTTTTATTCGTATTTTGGGTGAAAAACTGACGGAAGTTAGCATGTATTTGGATGTTTGGAAACGACGCGGTCAGGAAGGAGTCGACGATCATAACTCGAATTGGGCGAAAATAGAACGAATTCAGAGTTCGGGTGAGTAAGTTGCTAATGTACTGGGGCAGTTATGATATTTTGACTATAACATACTCATATGATGTCTAACTGACCCAGAGCTTGATTGATTTCTTAGAGACTGGCCTCTGGGAACAACTTATCACTATCTATTAATTTAGAGTTATGATAGGCTAGGCTAATTCAGCATTATAAATTTAAAACTTTGATTTGACGCATCACTCCCTCCTTGTTCCCCACCATAAAAGTTCCTTTGAATCATTTTAATTCCTCATATGACGCTCAACGGTGCTTTATAGAGAGAGAGGAAATGGATCCGTAGGGAGACTAATATTGAATTAAGTAAGACAATCCGCCCCCCAAAAGAAAGGAGCTTGATTTCCTACGCCCTAAGTCAATGTCCGACTTCTCGAGAACCACCTTCCATGTCCCTCTCCTACTTGGAGATGCCTCGATAAGAAGACCCAAATAAAATAAAATGAATCGAGCCAACGTCACAATTAATTTAATACCTTTGCGCACTTCCTGACCCTCCTTTCCTCCACCCAACACTCGATCGTCAAACTTCTTTTCACAAAATTTATTTTCAACTCGGAAAAGAGCTCAAAGCATCTAAACCAGCAACACCCAGTGTACTTAGATTTTAAATAATTTATAGTTTATCCGTACAATTTAAAGAAAATGATGATTATTTCAACATTTCTTATTAATTAGAGGGGGCATTTATGCATTTATAACCAGCTATCTATAAGTGGCCTCTAACTTCTATTTGGTTTTTTATTCGATTCATGTAACAGTATTCAAGACTGAGACCTTAAAAGTTAAAATCCAACAACTACATATAATTATATTACCGGAGAATATATTAGTAGTGTATGCCCAAAATATATGCTACCAGATCAGTTTTTAATTGTGAACTTAGGGTATTAATATATAGGTCCAAACTATGATTAACTTATCAATTATCATAATCAGAACGGTTAATCAGTTGATAAGCACTAGAATATCAGGTATATTCAATAAAAAGTTCATACCTTTTCATCAAGTTTTTACTGTTATAATATACACCATAATTTTCCTCCATAACTAGTTAACTACCAAGCTAATTTAATAGTTGACTCTGACAGGAACAAACAATGATCATTTGTTTATTTAATTTATTGCTTATATGTGATTGTCTTTTTAAACGGCATATAATAAGTATTATAAAAACTAAGAGCATTAATATTAATTTTCATATAAAATATCACTTAAAACTTTTCTTAACTCTTTTGTTATAAAATTTTCCGCACGTATTCAATAATAAAATAAAATAAGATTTTCTATTTTATATATACAATTTAAAGATAATAAACCGGTGTAGAAAAAGTATACTGGAAATTTTTTAGGGGATTCTTAAATCTTGGCATGTGAAAAGAATTATCTTTTTTTTTTCCTGCGGACCCATTAAATGTGGGAATCTGCTGCATTACATTTTTTGACCTTTTCACGATTTTTTGTCAATATTTATACACAAAATCCATTTTAGGTGAACTAATTTGAATGCTCAAAAGAACAATACATATAAGAGTGCGAAAGATTTTCACAATCAAACCTATACAGAAGAAGGAACAACCACCACGAAAACAAGCCATTTGAAGGAATATTCTCCACGAAAACTCAAATTCTAAGCCCCCATGAACTGAAAGGGAATACCTGTTAATGTTTGGTTAATTAAGATTTCTACTATTAGTAAACTATTAACATTACATTTTGATCCATGGAAACAGCAACAAACGCATAGCTGGGAAATGAATGAAAGAAGAGAATGTGAAGACTGATGGTGGATTATAAAACATATGATTATACATTTACCGAGAAATAGAACGTGGAAATCACAAAACAGCACTAACTACTACTACAAGAAGAAGAAGACTTACACGCTTATGGACCTGAATCTTGTGTTTTATGTAAAGCACCACATTCAATAAAGATCCATGTCCTGCTATTATTTACCACCCAGGCACCCAGTTCAAAACATTATAATTTGACCCCACTATTTTTCTGATACTTAGAAAACCATTAAGAGGCGGTAACAGTATGCATGGTTATTGCCTAATGGTTGGTTAAGCGAGAGATTCAATCATGTGCAGGTATTTGACAAGTATTAGTACCACATTCAATGTATTATGTTTGGTGATCTGAAAAATGTTATCTAATTATCTGAGATGCCCGTTATCTTAATTATATATATGGTAAAAGATTTTAAGTTTTCATTTTAAGTTTGGTTAACATTATATATATGGTAAAGGATTTTATGTTTTCTTTTTAAGTTTGGTTAACATTACATAAATAACTAAAATATCGGTAATCTAATTCAAAACACCCGGTGGCTTAAAATGTATTTATCGTACTATATACGTAAAAAACAAATCAATTTCAAATTTGAAATATTATGGTTTTTTTTTATGAAAAAAATAACTCTGGTCCATCTCTTTTTTAAGTTGAAAAGATAGCATCTCTTTTTTCGAAATGGCAAAATTATATATATCGATACAAGATTGAGAGTACAGTAAGTACTCTTTAGTTACCCCAACTAAACGATAACTAAACGAGTAATCATTATGATTATTTACAACCGCCAAGTAACCAAAAAATCTATGTGGCTAATTGAAATAACAAGAGCCGTAGAGCCAATACTTCAAGAAAGCAAGTAGTTTATATATTTATATCCCTACACCCTATGTTTTTGCAGAACTTAAGTGGCAAGCAATTTAAAATAAAAACGGAGAGATTAACTTCCTACACCTTATGTCTTAAGCTCTCAAGTGACAAAAAATTTAAGACGAAGCCAAATGTGACTCCACCCCAATGGGAACAAGCTAGCAGGAATTCAAGAGTTTATTATTAGTTGCATGATTTTGTGGAGATACTATTGTAAATCTACTTTGTTGTTAGGAATTCTAGGATTATCAAACTTTTTTTTGTTGTTGTTATAGGTTTCATTAATAGTTTAATCAATGTTATCCTCGCTTTACCGTTTTGAAAAAGAATTGTTGAACTAATAAGATTGTTAGTCCCGTTTGTTCCTATTCTTTCATGAGGCAGTATTGGGGAAGATAAATTGTTACTATATACAAGGAAAGAGTTGTATTAATCATCCATATATATATAAGTTTAAAAACACTAAGTTTAAGACATCATGCGTAACTAAAAAAAACCAGTTTTCACAAATTCTCTGAAAAAATACAGTTCTGTTTTTTACTTTCTATAAGATAGCTAGTCTTATTTTAAGTAATAATCTCAACAATATTTGTAACTGTAAATCTATCTATAAAGTGTCTCCTGGGAGACTTAATTTCAACATTGACTAAATACCCTGTTACTTAACAGGGTTGTTACTATTATGTACCTTTCAATGGGTGGTCAAGTTTCTCAAACTAGAAAACGAAACAACCGTAATTTCATAAATGCATACTATGCAATAATAAAATCTTTGATAAAAAATAAATAAGCCAAATCCAAGGGGCAACACCATAAATTAGCCAACCAGATGAATAAACAAAAACCATTATTCCCCAAACAAAAATCATAAAATATTCCTAAATATTCCACTTCTTTAAAAATAATCTCAACCGCCCAAAGTAGCCATTAATACTTGCATACCCCATCTCCCCCTCCTTTCTTCTATCTTCTCTTCTCTTTCCATGAAAAATATCTATCAATCTCATCTCATCCCATCCAACCCTATAGCTCATTTGTTTGACAAACCAAGACCCAAGAAGAAACAACAACAACAACATACATAACCTCTCATCCTGAAACCCCACTATTCATCATCATCATCATCACTAGAACAAAAACTTGCAATCTCACACAAACTCTCACAAAAACCAACATCCATGATGATGATTAAATAAACAAACAATTCCACCAATCCCTATTCACTCACAAAGCCAAATAGCAAAAAACAACCTCTTTCTCAATCAAACAACAGTAGACTCATCCCAAATGACCCCAGAAGACTCCTTAAGATCCCTCTCACTAGACTACCTCAACCTCCTCATCAACGGCCAGGCCTTCTCCGACGTCACCTTTAGTGTAGAGGGTCGTCTTGTTCACGCACACAGATGCATCCTTGCTGCAAGAAGCATGTTCTTCCGCAAATTCTTCTGCGGACCGGACAGTCCTGGTGGGGTGCTTGGGGGGCCGTCTTCCCCGAGGGGATCAGGCGGGGTCATACCGGTCAGCTCCGTAGGGTATGAGGTGTTTCTGCTCATGCTGCAGTTCTTGTACAGTGGTCAGGTCACAATTGTGCCGCAGAAGCACGAACCGAGGGCGAATTGTGGCGAGAGAGGCTGCTGGCATACTCATTGCTCATCAGCTGTTGATCTGGCGCTCGATATTTTGTCGGCTGCCAGATCGTTTGGGGTTGATCAGCTTGCGCTGCTAACACAGGTTTGTTTTACCCTACTGTTGTTTTTACCTGTCTAACACGTTACACCGTCTCACAACTCACAAATCGGACTGTGGATGAGTAATAAATACATCTTCTAAGAAATTAATCAAGAAAATCTAAATATTTTGAATGAGGGTTTTTCTTTCTCTTTGGATGAGATAATGTAGTAAATCTGATCATCTTTTGAAAATGGGATTGCAGATCATTATTGTTACGGATGAATTAATTAAAGGAAAATCTAGGAAGTTAAGCATTTGATAGTTTGTTGGGTGATTAGGAACATTAGTATTTTTAGTTGAATTATTAGAAGAAAGAAAATTACAAAAGGGATAATGGCTGGCGCATGATTAGGAACATGGCTTCTTTTTAGCCATCTATAGAGCAATAAAAACAAAAGAAGGAACTGTTTACAAAGTGAGAAGGGTTGGTTCATAGGAACATGAGTTTTTTTAGTTATCCTTTGAAGAAAAAGCACCTAATTTACACAATGGATAATGGGTTGGTTCATTAGGAACACAAGTTTCTTCCTTGGTTATTTCTTGAAATCTATGAAATAAAGTTCACTTTTTTACAGAAGATAAGATGTGCAAGGACATAATAATGTGTTGTAATGTGTTCTACAATTTCCATCTTTATGTCACTTATGTGATCAGTTAAATAATTTAATAATTTGTTGCATTGTTTTGGTTTGTTTAACAAGGAAAATGTGAAGCATTCATTCAGCTTATAATGAATTTGTTTCTGGTTTTTCTGAGAAACTGAAATGGGAAATGTCACCTGACAAGTTCTGATCTTGATTGCATGTAACATTGTATACATTTTTGAATGGGCTTTCCCTTCTTTCAAGTTAACAGTGGAAAGGTTTCTACATTTGGATGATCTATAGTCTTGTCTCCAACATGAGTGACATCATCAAATCTTTCTATTGCCAACTTTCCTCAATTAGCCACACAAAATGGCAAATTAATATCTGACTATTAATGCAATATAGACACACCATATGCACCATACCCTACCCAATATCATCACCCCCATTCAAACTAATCTTCCTACAAAGTTAGGTATCTGGTTTTAGTGTTCCACAATTAGTTTTCATCATGTACATTGTCACTAGCTACAATATGGTTTTCTCTATTTCTGTCTGTTAAAGTCAATGGTAAGATTCTTTTTTCTGAAAGAAAAAGTTATATAATTGGTCTAATGTTGCAAGAGTAGATCAATTAAGCACATTGTAGTGATCCTCTATAACAAATTGTTGTAACAATGATGCTCGTTGACAATGAAGCGCAGCTCAATTTCTAATACGTTTCACCTCTAACCAATAGGTTAGGGGTTCGAGTTAGCTCGGGAGAAATTGAAAACCAATATTGTCCTCGCTTTGCCTCTTAAAAAGAAAACAATTTTGTTCGTTTGATAAGCGATGATGCGCAAAGCGAATTGTCTCCTCTTCTTTAATAAGTTCGTATGATGTTTCCTTCCCAATTAGCATATTTGTATATATGATTGGTATAAATCAAAGAAAATGCTACACAAATCGTTGATAATGTCATGAAACTAGAATAGGATCAATTTATCTTCTAATAAGTAAGTGTGTTGAAAATGATTAATGTAATCATGTTCAAGATCAATGTGACAAAAGTTGAGACTTTTGTTTTGATTGTGCAGAAACAATTGGCTAGCATGGTGGAGAAAGCTTCAATTGAGGATGTGATGAAGGTGCTAATAGCATCAAGAAAACAAGAAATGCACCAATTGTGGACTACATGCTCTCACTTAGTTGCAAAATCAGGACTGCCTCCTGAAATCCTAGCTAAACACCTTCCAATTGACGTGGTTGCGAAAATTGAGGAACTCCGCCTCAAGACCTCCATTTCCCGTCGCTCCCTCATGCCTCACCCCCATCCCCACCACCTGGACTTGGGGGCTGCGGCCGACCTAGAGGACCAAAAGATAAGAAGAATGAGGCGAGCTCTTGACTCGTCCGATGTGGAACTAGTGAAACTTATGGTCATGGGAGAAGGCCTCAATATCGACGAAGCATTAGCCCTCCATTATGCGGTAGAGAATTGCAGCCGTGAAGTCGTAAAGGCATTACTCGAACTAGGTGCAGCGGATGTTAACTACCCCGCTGGCCCCGTAGGCAAAACCCCTCTCCACCTAGCAGCAGAAATGGTGTCCCCGGACATGGTGGCCGTTCTCCTCGACCACCACGCAGACCCAAATGTTCGAACAGTTGATGGTGTCACTCCACTGGATATCCTCAGAACCCTAACTTCAGATTTTCTGTTCAAGGGAGCTGTCCCGGGGCTAAGCCATATCGAACCGAATAAACTTAGGCTTTGTCTTGAACTAGTTCAGTCCGCCGCAATGGTGATTTCAAGGGAGGAGGCGAATGCAAGCGCAGTGGCAGCATCAGGAGAGATTTATCAGCCTATGAATGACCAAGATAGAGCAAGCGGGTCAAGTAGCATGGGACAGGGAAACATTAACATTGATTCAAGAATGGTGTACTTAAATCTTGGGGCTCAAATGGGAGGTGGAAAAGGAGATGAAAGCAGCAGCCAAGGAAGGCAAAGACATGATGGTTCTTCCATGTATCAGCATCATCACTCATCTCATGATCAGTATAATTAGCTACTACTTGGTTCTACTACTTCTACTAGTAATCAAAACTACGTACGTATCGATCGGATTTGTCTCCCTCTGATCTCTCCCACAAATGTATGCATTTCTGTTTTGTTTTTATTCCCTCCGTCTGTGAGGGGATTTGATCTCATGAAGTGGGATTTGGGATCATGGAATTGGAAAGGGTTATTGTAAACTAATGGAGATGATTATATTCATGTGTAGTGGACGTCATTCGTAACGACATTTTTCCCTTGTTAATGTTGTTCAACAAGCCATTCATTATTAATTACCCTAGCTACCTTCGCAATGTTTTATTTTATAGTTTAATTTACATTCCACGTCGACAATGAAGCGTAGCCCAGTTGGTAAGACGCTAAAACAGTTTGATCTACTTTATACCCTACAAATTTTGAGATCATATGTAACAAATAATGGTGTTTAAACACAGTATACGTAAAGTGTATAATGTTACTCCAGAACTTTGAAACTTATAACACCACCAGCACCCCCCATTCGTCCTTTTTTTACGAATTCATCTCTGAAACCGCGGTTTTAATTTGTTTGCCGCATTGGTTAGCCGAAACCGTGCTCCGCTAGCTGCATCCTGCAGAAAGAGAGTCGGGATGCAGCAGGTCTAACTTGATCTTGACATACAAATAATATTTCATTTTTGTTACAAGTAATAGATCGATGATTGCCTAGGGGAGGTGTGAAATGTGAATAGAAATACAAGTTGTTGTGAAAAAATAATGAGGGGGAATAAATAAAACCTAGCTAGTAGTTGATCACCACACGTTGGGGGAAAAAATAATTGGAAAGAAGACTAGTTTTCTTTTGTGTGGAGAGGGGAATTTTGTACGTCAATTAATGGGACGAAATAGGGATGTATCGATGCATTGATGGGACAAAACTGAAGGCCAAATTTTCCAAATCTGCATTTCTGCCTTGCTGCAATTTGAGAGGACACTATCAATTTATAGCTCATTCGTTGCCCTGTCAACTCATACATAACAATTATATATTTCCCTAATTTTATATACACCTATAATACAAACAAATTCAATACATTTAATATTATTTTTATGATATATATTATGTTATATTTTTTCTTATTAAATTTGCTAATTCTTGTTATTTAATTTGGCTGATCCAAGAGCCGACCTTCCTACATGTATTTATAATTCGTAATAATGATAATTAACATCATCATCTAGAAGCTTTCGATTCTCCTATACAATGTACTGTACATGCATTGAACCTAGTGATTTTTTTATAGATACGTATATTTTGATAATGATGAGAAAGGGCCAATTTTATTAGTATATATTTTTTGTCGATGGTTGAATTTTAAATGTATTACTCGACGGCGCTAATTTGGAATGGATGTTTGATGTTGTAATTAATTGATTAATATTGGTCTCTCCTAGATATATGTGGACTATAGTGAACTACGCTGTTTCGGACATTTCATCTTCTCTCACCACCACTAATTCGGTTGGCTTTCTTTCTAATCAAAACTTATTAGTTTTGGTTTCGATTTGGTTTTGAAAGAGTTAAATGTTTTTTTTTTTTTTTTGAAACGGTAAAATTTTTCATTAATTGTAATACAGCATAAGAAATGCTCGCTCAAAAACAATTACAGAACACTACCAGACCTAACCAAGACTATCTAACAAGACCGACTTCATGCACCTGAACCACTTCACCTACGCTTGAACCACAATTTGCACGTGAACCACGACTTCAACTACACCTGAGCGAACCACGACTTGCACCACGACTTCACCTACTTCACCTACACCAGACTTGTAACTGAACTTCACTTACAACTGAACCACGACTTGCACCTGAACCACACTTCAACTACACCAGAACCGGACTTGCACCTGAACCACGACTTCATCTACCACGACTTCATCTGAACCTGAACGACTTCACTTACACCAGAACCGGACTTCACCTAACCACGAATTCACCTACACCTGAACCAGAATTGCACCTGAACCACCACTTCACCTACACCTGAACCAAGAGTTGCACCACTTAACCTACACCTGAACCAAGACTTGCACCACTTCACCTACACCTGAACCATGAACCACGACTTCACACCTGAACCACAACCTGAACCACACCTACACCTGAACCACGACTTCACCTCAGACTTGCACCTGAACCACCACTTCACCTCAGACTTGCACCTGAACCACCACTTCACCTACACCTACACTTACACCTACACCTAAACCAACACCTGAACCAAGAGTTGCACCACTTCAACTACACCTGAACCAAGACTTGCACCACTTCACCTACAACTGAACCATACTTGCAATTTAACATGCTATTTTTCAACATATGCAATTTAACACCTAACACCATTTATTTTACAACATGCTATTTTTCATAATCTTTTTGGAGAATTTGATATACACGAGGTACTTAGCTGAAAATTTTCGTATATATTCGTTTTTTAATAAACATCACAAATTATATGAATATATAACAAAATTAATTGTAATACGAACCTCTGGTACTTTGAAATACATATCCAATAATACAAGATTTATATTTTTTTGTACTTTATGTTAAATTAATCATACTATATGCCTTCTCTCTTAACGGTAGTTACCACGTTATAAGTACTAACTTAATTATAAACATGTGTAAAACAACCCTAATTAATTCATTCATTCATCAGATTTTTGTTAAAACATCGTTAATTCTTAAATGTTTGAATATGGTCAATTTGAATAAAGTTACGGCGTTATATAATACTTAATTTTTAGAAATGCACGATATTAACGATATTTTAAAGCATAATAAATGTGTTAAACGAGATTTACCAACCCTAAACCTTTGAGCTTTTAAGTCACAAAGTGGTAGTATAGGAATCCAAGTTTGGGTGCGGACGTTTTTGTGTAATTGACGAATTTTTGTAATGGGTGTGAATTGGAGGGGTGGTTTATGTATTCAAAAGAACTTGGTGATTTACACCATTATTTTGCAGATATTTACACATGCTTATACATTACAACAGCTGAAATTGATAACAGAAGCACCATCTGGTTGTTAAGATGTTTCTTCTTCAACTACATAGTCGGAATTTTGAGTCAACAAAGTATAAATAAAGTAACATTATCGACTTATCATCTCTCACTCTTATGATTTAAGAAAAATTTACACTAACCGAAAATGATAATTTAACACACACAAGACTTTTGACCGGTAAAATAATGTTCGATCATGTATTTATCTCAACATAGTACTGTAGGAATATAGTTCCTGCTCTGTGTTTGATCATGTATGATATTAGCATGTATGTTTTTATCATATTATTTTAATTAAACTAGTACCCTTGACACGCGAATACACGCCAATACATGCGTAATACATTTGATATATAGTATACATTGTCTAACACTTTTAAAACAAACCTAAAATTCTACTTGATTAAATTGAAATGTCACAAAAGTATCAAATTGTGTTTCTTTTTTATTTTTTATTTTTTATTTTGAAACATAAAAAATCATATTATTAAGTTTAACTGTACAAATTACGAGGAGGGGGTGCATGATTGCACCAACAAAACGTCACAACCCATTATCAAATTGTGCGTGATTCGATTTAAATGTCACACAAAAACATCATATTAGTTACACTCTCTTATTTTCAACTTAAGTTTATGCCCTTTCAGATTAGTTCAAATTCATTCAAATTTTGTTAGTTTAAATTTGTACTTCACTTCAAATCCATTCAGTTCAGTTTAGAAATCCTTAACTGAAAAGAATAAAGTTTTAGTAATTAATTAGTGCTAATGAATGTGAGCTATATCATTAAATTGAATTGAATAGAGTGTTTGGAGTCTACAATTATTCTTTTTGGATTTAATAGAAATAAAAGTTGAGAGATTGACTATAATTGAGTTCAATAGCCATATTCACACTTATATGTAAATTTCCCTAAGAATAATGAACCAAATCCAAAATATAAATATTTAAGAAAAGGCAACAACGTTTACAATATATTTAGGTTTTTTTTGTTGTTGGTTTCGCTTTCTGATCGATAAAAGAGATGTAGTAGTGGAGAATAGTGGTCTCAATGGGTAGGGTCCGGGTATGACGCTTACCCATACCCGTTTTGGACCCGGCTTTCTAGACCCGGATCTGGATCCGACTCGAATTTTTTCGGACCCGGTTTTCCAAGACCTGGACCCAACCCTAATTTTCAAGTCGGGTCCGAGTCGTTTAATTTACAATGGAATAATTCATCAAAGTGCCAAGAAAAACCACATATAATTAGTAATGCAAGTAAATTAATTAAATTAGTGTTAATACCCTTTTGGACCTGATTATATCGAGTCTTAATCCGGACCCGGATCCTAATCATTTATTAAATAGGGTCCGGATCGGGACCGGGTCTAAAATTAATAGAGTAAGGTTTGGACCCGGACCTGTCAGGCATAAAAAGGTCGGGTCCCAGTGGCGGAGGTAGTATATGTACTACTTGTGTCTTCAGCCGCACCTTTTTTTAATTTGTAGTGAGGATTGTTGCTTTAGCCACATTCTTTTTGAAATTTTTAGTGAGTATTATAGAGTAATTAGTACAAAATTCATATGAAAATGTCTTACATATAGCAGATAGCACCACCCATACGTATTTTCTGGCTCCGCCCCTGTCGGGTACGTATCTAAACCCGACTCATTGAGACCACTAGTGGAGAAAACTAGCAAAAATTCATTTCATGGGACTCAACCAATTTTCATTATTTGGTTTAGTATAAATAGAGATAATAAAAAAATACGTAGGTTAGTTGCTTATAATTGAGTTATGGGAAACATATACAAGGTGCAAGCAGTTAATGAAGTTGCATAATACAAAACTAACCTGAGATTCCTTCCATGATTAGTATCATCAGTCCATTATTCATCATCATTATCGTTAAAAAAAGAAAATAAAATAAAAGATAGGGGAGAATTATTGA
>JAYMSL010003411.1:0-12499 GCA_036897195.1 Plantago coronopus | reverse complement strand
AAGATCAACTTACAACCATAACTGGTGTGTAAAGTAACAAAGTAACTTCATAGTTTTGAGGTGAAAAGTTGCGAAGAACAGTGTGGAGTAACTTGTGCGCAAGTGAAAGATACATTGGGTAGTTTTGTTTGATCTAGTTGATAGAGTAAATAGGCTGTGTTTATTTCTCAGTTTAGCATAGGACTTGCTGTAATCCCTTGAGGGAGTTAGCTGTTTATAGGTGTTAGCCAACGTGCTGTAAATCACTCTATATTAGTGGATTCCAGGCTGAGGCCGAAGTGGACTAGTAGAAGGATTACACCACATTCTGAAACCACTATAAGTTTGTGTGTTATTTACCTTTCAGCTTGCATTATCATTTTTATCATATTTGTTTAAGTCTCAAGCTGAGCAAAACACTCTTACACACTTACACTGCATTAGCATATACACGATATCACAGGAAGCTCTATCACCACAGGCTGAGTGAATCAGGCTGTGAGAGTAAATCCGCTGCACTATCTCTGTTTGGAAGATCTACACTATCTGCAATTCAGGTTGCGTTTAGTTTTTGAAAGTCCATTCACCCCCCGGACTTTCTCCACCCCTTCCAGGGACCAACAGAGTTTATGAAAACGTGTTTTAGAGTAATTTTATGATTATCTTTGGACTTAATAGAAATTTATCCATGAATAATTTTTACGAAATCAATTTTATAAAAATGTACAACGATAATACAAATATCCATACATAATTCATTAATTTGAAAATATCCTAATGAATCCAGCAAAAAATGATACAAACACAAACATGAATAGATGAGTAGCTAGTCGATGTCCCACATATTATCGTTGTGGACGAGCTCTTGAGGTGGTGCCGCATTCACATGATGAGCGGTGCGAACTACAATTTGGACCTTGCCCTGACTGTTGAAAATACGCTCTCCACTGGCCCACTCCTCCGGCACCATCGATACGGGCTTGGTTGCCTCAAGATTCAACCTGGCTCATTCTCCTATAACAGGCCGACCAACCCTATCGAACACATGCGAAATCTTGTGTACCATGACGTTCATAATGAAGAATCTTGTCTAGTTAAACAAACAAACAAACATTTGACCAGTCAAATAATGATATGAAGTGAGGCAATGCCCCAAACCAAATTTACGAACGCATGATCAACATCATGAAACTCGACATTATGTGAAGAACAATCGCAAGAATTATTACTGCCTGAGGGGTAATAAGGACAAACAAATCACACAATCGAATAAGTAGGGCTATTCACCAAAATGACGTGGATGACACAATAAAATGATCCATGGAAATAAAAAACTTGCGCCTAGCCTCCTACCTTATGGAGTATTAAATTAAATCATTCCATCCTAAGGTGCGTCAATTATAGGTAAAGTTTACTCGGACGGAGAGTGGAGGGGAGTCAATTTTAGGTAAAGTTTAGTGGGACGGAGGATTAGGTAAAGTTTAGTGGGACGGAGGTGAATTGGGAAATGAAAAGTGGGATATGAAGTCCGATCCTGATCTGTTAAATATAAAAGCTCGGCCTGCCCTGTTTAGAATATTTTTTCCCAACCTGCAAGTGCAAAGAACCCTCGTCATCACCATCATCGATTCTGCTCTTCTCTCTCTAAGGTAAGCTGCGAATCTGTGATTGTAGTCCTATCCGATTTATATCACATCTACGAGATTGTTATTGCAGCTGAAAAAAGCGGAAAATGATTCGATTCCTTTCTGTTTTCCTGATATTTCCTGTGAGAGTAAATTCTGGATTTCGAGCCTGAGCTCAAATCCATAATTAGGTCTTTCCTTTTTCCGGTAACGAGTTGATTTACTGTAGAATTTCGTTATTCAGTTACCTTTATTATACATGGTTTCTGTTCTATACCGTAGCATGTTGTACTCGGGATGCATTTTATTGTTTTCTGGAGGACTTTTGAGCTTAGAAATTAAGTAGCACACGAATCTTGTTTCAGTTAATTCCGATAATATCTTCGGCCTGCAGGCTGCAGGTATTTAATCATTTGTTTTACACTACAGTTTCGTGCTTCGGAAACTTGTAGTTGATGCAAGTACGGCTATCGGGTATGTTTTGTTGGAAATGTGTAGTTTGCGTGAGTATGGCTATTGGAGGTGTATATGATTTATCTTTTGTTCACTGCTTGATTTGATTGGAACATCATTCACCTAGGTGAAGGTGTTGCGGGTTCTTATCATTTTGTTTTGCCTGTTAAACATTGCTAGGAGTAAAATAGTGAAGTTCTTAGTTTTGAGTTACAGTCGTGATTCTATTATAAGAACAATAGATCTTTTGAACGATGGGTACGAAATCAATCTGCTTGATTTTTCTAATCAAAACAAAAGTAGAAAATCTTCTGTTTTTTTCCTCTTATCCCTATCCCGTAGGTGCAGAATCAATAAATAATCTTTTCTTCGGTATGAATTGAACTTATTCCGTTGCAATTCCTTCCCGATACCTCCCAAGAAAAGAAAAAAATCAGATTGGATCCCAAATTGACGGGTTAGTGTGATCTTATCCATGCAATGATGCACTCTTCAAATAGGAATCCGTTATCAAGGGAAATAATTGGTAGAAAATGGATTCAAGTAGGTTATAAATCTCAGTTGGCGTACATGTTTGATCCAAGTCGCATACGGTAGATGACCTCCCTGCTCCACAAGTTGACAACTGGTGTCTGATGATTGTGGATTTAAGAGCTCATATATCTTATCTGTATTTTCGAAAGGAGAGAATTGTACGTAACTTTAATAACTGGTTGATGCTGGTAGCTCTTTTGGATACTTGAAGACAAGTATTTCCACCAAGAGCAGATGATATGTGAATTATTTTGCTATAGTAAGAGATAGAAAGCTATGATGAAGAAATACGAGGTAGAGAAGGACCCAGAAGTGAAATTCTCTGGTGGCAGATCAGAAATGATTGTCAGGGTTTTCAAGAGATATTGATATCTTCTTTAAGTTCTGTTAATTTCCTCGTCCAGTGAGATTTTATTTTGCTAGCTCTGTGTTGGTGTTATCTTATGCCCATGACTTCATTTTTATTTGGAAAATTTCTTACTTTATTTGTTCATCGTTCATATCAATTAGGATTCTTTTTCCTTCTGTTAATACCTGACGAGTAGATTTGTTAGAAGTTAAACATAGATGTTAGTACATCATCTTTTTAGTTTACATAGTTTTCTGTTTTATAGCCTGAAGCTCATTCAAATATTGTGAACTCATATATAATTGGCAAAGTCTTGTGGGAGACCGTTTATCTTTAACATAAAAAAGAATGACTGATGTTGTTAAGAAAATCTATGATGTCCTTAAGTAAGACCGATGCTGCTAACAAAATGTTTTTTTTAAATAAATAAATAACAGATGTTCTTTAGTAAACCTCCAATGTTTTCGGCGAACCTTAATGTTTATCCGTCTTTTTTGGTCTTTATAATAGACGGTCTCCTAGGAGACTTACTCTATATATGTAGTTCAAATTTTGTTTCTTGCTCTCATTTGTCTTCTTCCGAAAATTATTGTTGTATCTTCATATCCTATCCTTGATTTATTTGTTCTACCCGCAAGTGTGATTCGGTTAAAAGGGAGGACTAATATCCTCTTGGTCATAGATTCAAACCCCTTGGGGAGAGAATTTCTATGATTTATGCCTTAAGGGTCAAGCCTGTCGCAATTTGTTGCGGTTTAACTTGGCGTATGACGGATGTGGTTTACAGTCTATTACGTCGGCCAGTGGGTTACATTTAGTGGAACTTTAATCTACCACACCCATATCCTTTGATTTGACCATTCTGCTCTTCCTTGCACTTTTTGTGATAATTCTAGAGTTAAATAAGTGCCCGGTGATTGTCATGGTTTGCAGTCTATTATGTCAGCCAGTCGGTATTACCTAGTGCGCACCCGTAGGTTTGCGGCTGCGGGTTCCCAATGATATCAATTTTTAAAATTTTTCTAAGTAGATTGGTAGATCTCTTAATACCCTTGTTTTTTCCATTTACAAATAGTGGAACTTTAAGCTACCACACTCAATCTTTTAATTTGACCATTACACTCTTCCTTGCACTCTGTGACACTTATAAAGTTAAATAAATACTCGGTGATTGTCGTGCTATAAGTAAGTGTATTCGTTTACAATGATCCAAAATTTACTTTGCTTCGTGTCTAGGAAATAGAGTAGGATAGGTTAGATTTGCCGTTTCAAAAAAAAAAAAAAAAACCTTTGTTTACATTAGTGGTAGTATTTATTATCTTGTTTCAAATTGGGTGAATATCTGTGTCTGATGATGCCATCTGTAAGTTTAAAGATCTGAAACATCCTATATGTGATGGAATGCCATAAGTTTGCTGTATCTACACTTTGTGACTTTCCGATGCAGTTTTGTCACGTTATTTTATGTTGACATAATCATTATTGCATGCGCCCTCAGGATTGCTTCTGTCTAATTGGCTGATTCTCTTACTTGAGTGGTTCTTTCACGTGGCACACCAAAATTCTATAGGATTGCTAGGTGACTACCAAAACATGCACATTTTAAATGTAAAACACATAAGTTAAGAATTGTTAAGTTCATGGACTATTTGTTTGCAGTCAATAAAACTCAAGACACATCAGATGGTTCAAATGTTTAATCTAAAATGACATGCTTGGCTGTTTAGAAAACTTATTGCCTAATCATGTTGTTTGATTTAAAACCTAGAAACCAAATTGGAGTGGCATAACTGCTACCACAAGAATGCAGAGAATACATTCTTCAGAAGAACGGAGTAAATACTAAGTTGATGACAAATGTAACAATTGACTATACATAAATTGTAATAGGCAGGACAGAAAATTTAATATTGGAGAAACTAGGAACTGTTCCAATGCCTCGTATCATCCGTGATGACCAAAAGTACGTTATCTCTTACTATAGAAATATTATATTATGTCTGCCCACCTTAGTTTAAGTATTGCCTATTATGCACAGTTGATCGTGTTATCAGTGACTGGGACGCTACACCAACATTATTGTTGGTTGGGAATAGAAGTAGTCCTATAGTAAGAGCTATCTTGGATATATGATATGCCCTTTCTTTCAATAGCTGTTGTGTGGAATTCATTGCTGAGGCCATTCTTTCTTCTTTCTGTCTTTAAATTCTTTGTTTTCACCCCTTCCTCCTTTTGGTTTCATTGTTTTACCAACATGCTTATTATTTTTAGTCCAAACAAAAGATGGCTGGGAGAAATCGAATGTCGCATGAAGCCTTTGATCGCCGTCGGGGCTATCCTTTGGAAGAGCCTGTTGGTC
The DNA here is from genome assembly GCA_036897195.1 of Plantago coronopus. Taxonomy (NCBI): domain Eukaryota; kingdom Viridiplantae; phylum Streptophyta; class Magnoliopsida; order Lamiales; family Plantaginaceae; genus Plantago; species Plantago coronopus. The sequence continues at coordinate 7,200 of JAYMSL010003411.1, read as the reverse complement.
CTGTGGTCCGACGCATGCCTCCTCATCCTGCTCTGTTAGAAGAAGAACTTGAAATTAGGCATGTTGAGCTTCGCAGACTACTGGGGGAGAACAGGAGACTGGTTGAAGATCAAATTGTTTTGGAGCGAGAGTTAGCTGCTGCCAAAGAAGAATTACGACGAGTAAATCGTGTCATTGCTGATATTCGTGCCGAACAAGAACTGCAATCTAGAGAGCTCATTGAAAGGGGCATGAAGTTGGAAGCTGACCTTCGTGCAACAGAGCCTCTTAAAAAGGAGGCCTCTCAACTACAGGCAGATATCAAGAGACTTAATTCAATTAGGCATGAGTTATCTGGGCAGGTTCAGACTCTCTCTCGAGACATAGCAAAGTTGCAGGCTGATAGCCAGCAGATTCCGATTTTGAGGACCGAGTTGGAGGGACTGCAGCAGGAAATTTTCCGTGCTAGGTTTGTGCTCGCCATTTGTTCAATAAATTTGAAGTTTGGCATGAACTGATCCATGGTTTCATCTCTAGGTTCCCTTTATCTTAGGTTAGGAGAATACCATTAGAAGACCTATTTAGTAGAATCAACATGGATTCTAAATTAAGTTGGCAGAAATGAGTCATATCCCTTATATGTGCTCGCCATTTGTTCAATGAATTTGAAACATAGGTATCCGCTGATCTCCATTGTCGCATCTATAGGCTCCCTTTATGTTTGGTTAGGAGAGTGCCAATATAAGAGTTATTTAGTTGAATCAGTATGGATTCGAGCAAATGAGTCATAGCTCGTGTAATCCTATAACATTTTCTGTGGAGAGTTCACCATGATGCAAAGTGATATAGATATGAAATTTGGATGCATTTGGTAAGCTTTATGTGTTCTGCAACCATGCGGAGGATCTGCGAAAATCCATAATCTTGTCAAGACCTGATCCAAACCTGTGCCTTTCCCTCTGAGATTTTCTGAATTACATTACAATCTCGAGGGAATCACCACTTAGGTTCTATAGATAATTCCATATCAAGGTAATTTCTATAGATTATTCCATCCAGATGCATTTGTGTAGGAGAAAAGCTTGAATCTTGTAAAGGATTTGGTTATATGCCTGGACTTAGAGCACTCTTTAGAGGATTCCTATTTTTCTCCCTATACTCAAATATGAGGCTCAATTTAAGGGAATGAGCAAAAACACCATAAACTCAGGGCTCCTAAATTCGTATGGCCCACAAAAAACAATCTCTATATTTGAGGAGTCCCTAAATAATTCCTTACAAAAATGAGCATGGATAACTCTTCCCTATCCTTGTGGCACTGGCACCACTAATCATCCTACTTGTATCATCTTTGAACAATTGTAGATGAAAATTAGGAGACCTCTATATACTAGTTGGATTGATATCCTAAATAATTGTAAGGAACTTGTTAGGAGTGATATTTAGGAGAATATTATGAGATCTCTATAAAGAGTGGGTTTGATCTGTCCCCGTACAAGCACTGGTGACTGGTCTTGATTTTGCATACTATCTTTGCCTTCTGCATTAGCTAAGTTCTTCTAACTCGCAGAGCTGCCATTGATTATGAGAAGAAAGCAAAGATTGAGATGATGGAACAGAGACAGTCAATGGAGCAGAACTTGCTGACCATGGCACGTGAAGTTGAAAAGCTTCGTTCAGGGCTTTTGAATTCCGGTGCTAGAACAATGAGTGCAGGTCAACACATTCTTGATCTGTTTTAAGGTTTTTTCATCCATTGCATAGTAGGAGTATTACTTATGGTAATCGAGTATAAATGAAATGTTTACGAACCATATTTAAAATCCTGCACATGCTTTCATCCTTGTGGTCAATTTCCTGGACCCTTGATCAAACATTCTTTCGCTCTTATGCTCGTTGACTTCACATTGATGTCTTTAGTCTTGAAGGGAAAAAGGTGTACCTTTCCTAGTATAAATAAATTTGCTGATATTCGTGTAGAATCTGATTGATGATCTGTATCAGATAAAGGATCTAGAAGAGCTAGTATATAATTATTTTCTCTAGGGGACTCTTAAGAGTTTTAGTTAGATATACCCACAATAGTTATTTTCTGCTCATAGTGGACCTTCTCGCAAACATTCCCTGTAGCAATCGCGCAGCACACATTGTACCACACTCACTGTTTGAAATAATAGATCACGTGTATATAAAACTGTATATATTCTACTTGTTAAGAAGTAAGAATACCATGAGTCATAAATATCTAACTTTAGTGGAAAAACATTTTCATTTTAAAAATATAATATCAACTCCACAAATCCAAGTCTAGAAGCAATATTAGTAGCCATAGTAATGGTGTGTTGAAACTAGGAAAGATAACAAATACTCAAAAAGTATATTTGGTAACCATAAACCCCTCAAATCTCACCTTCTGAATGAATATCAAGACAATCTTCATCATTGTACTGATCATAATTGTTATATAAGTATTACTATATATATCAGCATCATTTTCTTCCTCATCTCTAGTTTCTGCATTAAAGTTAAAACTCTGATTTCTTCTCATCATAAGGAATGGGTCTAAATTTTGTCTAGAGAGACCTTACTTGATGAACTAACAGTTGGGCACATCTCTAAAGCACACATGACCTTATAGTCTTCATATCAATAATGAGCTATCCGCACAATAGACAATTTTTATATCACTAGAATAGCGTGCTACACATGCCACGCTATTTGCAACCCAGGATCCCAAGGTGCACTGTAGCCACGAGGGCCAGGCTACGGTGCGCTACGGAAGACCACAGGTGCGACTGGGGTAATTACTAACTATTAAACTACTCATACTTTGTTCACAGTAATAAGCTACTTTTGGACAGACTTGTTAAATTTTATCGTTAAAAATCTTTGTAATTCAGATAGCATCAAATTTTTCATAAAACATATTTCCCGTTTCTATTCCAAAAGGGCAGATCTTTGACAACCATTATTAATTTCTGGTATTAGGATAAACTGCTCTTTTTATGGTTTTCTCTCATTCATTGTGGGCGAGTTGATATGTTCAAATTTAGTCTACTGTGGGAGTTAGTCACCAAATTTGCAATTTTGTGTTGATATGATGGTTCAACTGACTCAATCTTTGTAAAATTTTAAACTATAGCACATGTAAAATTTTAAACTCTTAAGAGTTCATAGCATTATGATCTGTAAATAACTGCAAAATACTATAATAGCTTATATCAGTCCATCAATATTATAATACATCTGAGTAATCAAATTTATTCCTCATATTCATGAAATATAACTGATAAATCTTCATTTATTAATTTTACAAAAAAATAGGAATGTAATAATCAAGCTTAAATTAGTGGTTGTATATTTCACCATGGCAAAGATAGTGACAACAAGCGGCCACTAGAATAGACCACTTGTAAATTGTAATGTAGTGGTGCAGTTATATATGCTATTTGCTATAGCAAGCATATTGGTCGTTATGTGAGAACTACTCCATGTTCTTGTAGCTCAAGATTAGGTTATATTTTGTGTACTACTACTACAAGAGACCAAGTTTGTGCCCATCACAGTGACAAATGGTGTTGCAACATCTTTCAAGATATTAAGGTCATAGAATGTAATGTTTTGACTCTGCTGTCATTATGGTTCTCGATTTTAGTATGAGAAAAGCAATATGGAGGTTATGCTTTCTTTGAAAATGTAACTGCTTGCAGGCATGCATTGTTACTTGACTAGATTTATGCATGTCCACTGTTACTGCATTATTCTGACTCCGTATAATTGGTTGCTAAGGTGGCCCATATGGGACGAAGTTGAGCAATGCCGATGCCAGGTTTCATCCTTACAGAGATGGATATGGGATTCACCAGGTGGGGACATCAACTATTGGACAGTTCAATCTATAGTATCCGAGATGTGTGTTAGGTTGACCCTATTCTTTTTTTCCCTCTCCCTTTCGCCAGGGTGCCATTGACAAGGTTTCATATGGTTCAAGTTCTAGTTCCTGGGGGACCCTTGAAAAATCGAGGATGGATCGCCGTTGAGATGTAGATGGAAATGACATGCATATGGCCATATGGCGCATGTATCATGTGTATCGGCTGCTAAATAGACAAAAGGGGATGAAACTGTAATTTCATGGTTTTATGCATGCTATGCCTTGTACTCTAGTACTTAATATGTTTCTCATCTTAATCTGTACAGGAGAGTGAGGCTTCTGTTTATTGACTTTTCATTACTGCTCGTCATTTTGACTATAAAATCATGATCTAGAGTTATACATAGTGTATTTGCCTTTTCTTTTGGGTACCACAGTTTCAATATCTTTTTCTATAACTTATTTCATTTGGATATTCTCCAAGGAGTTGGCCGTTGTGCTTTAGAAACTATTTGGGATAGGTTTTGACTTAGTCCTCATATGTTTATATAGATATTCATGTTATGCATTAGAATGTGTCTCTAAAATAGGTGCCTAAGGGATAATGTTATGCTTTTACTGGAAAAAAGAAGCCGTATTCCTGTGGTGAAGTTGCATCTTTTTTGTTTTGGAAGAAGCACCAGTGATTGTTAGTTCAGTGCTACAAAAATATGCGAGTTTGTAGAGAAGAAGTACTTATGCATGATTGTTAGTTCAAGCGCGGGCCTGTCCTGTAGGAGTGCGTGTGTACCTTTTGAAGGTGACGGATTGTTAATATGTGTTTGTTTTTAGTTTTTCCAGACTTTCTATTCTGTTGGACGAAAAGTTTCTCACTTAGGATGTTAGACAAAATACTTTTAGATCTACCTATCGAGTTTATGCTAGATTATTCTGAAGCACTTGTGCTTACTGCTTAGCTATGTATAACTTATTTCTTGTTAGAAATCTATACAAATGATCTGTACTTAAACCTGAGAAAGTGTGAAATCTTTTGGATTCTATATTGGAGCTGTGAGATCTTGCTTAGTTACTACTGAGGCTCGCATAATATCTGATTGAACCATTCTGGATTGCAATTGAAAAGCTGGTCATGCTATTCTCCGATCTATTTTACCTGTTAATATGTTTGCTCTTGACTGTCGAGTGAGAGAACCTCTTCAGGTTTTCCTTTTTGTGTGATCCTATCCATTGGCATGAGCCTGGAAAGACGGTTGGTGGTGCTCTGGCATATGATGGAAAACTTACTGCACGGGCAAGTATCTCTCTGACATTTTACTTGTGCTCTTTGAATTATGTCTGTGTCGTAGGTTCTTTTGGATTTAGTTACACCCTTTTTCTGCGACTCATCTACTGACAGGCGGCTTTAGAAACTGCATCCAGTTATGTGGACTTTATCTTGTTCGACCTAGTGTAGTACCATGAACATGTATTCCACTGCGCAGTTGAAACGTTCAATAATGGAGTCTGAGCTGTGTACTACAATCTTCAGTGCAGTGTCCCATTGTGCTTGTTTTCTTGTTTCTTGTTTTTGTGTCATACTTGATTGGATACCAACAGACCAGATCTCATCAGATATGGAACTGGAGGCACCAGAGACTTAAAGTACAGTTCCATGGAGACTGTTTTCTTATACTTAGGAGCATCTCAAAGAACCACTGGTCATAAAAGAAGTATGTGAATAATGAACATATATTTATAGGTCAGAATTAGAAATTGTTTCTTTATTGACTTTATTTTCTGAGGTTGAACATCTTGTTCTAGGGAGCCCGTAATTTGCACAGCTTTGCATTCTTGTGCAGTTTTAGTAATTGCTTAGTCAGTAACATTAAAATGGCCGTTTGTACAATATAGGATATAATTTCTCCAGCTCTTTCTGCCTTCAACAGTTACTGTACTTGGGAAAGGCTTAGTCTTTTAGGTTATTGGGTTTAGTTTATTATATGCAAGAGCTCTTTGTAGGAATTTCTTGGGATTTCAACATTGAAATCGTCTGAATAGCCGTGTAAACACCCTTATTAGTGTCCTACTTTATGGGCTAGAAAATGATGAATTACTGTACTTTTTGTTCCTTTTCTGTTGCTGTTATTGGTTTATTTTCATTTAATATTATTCAATTAGATTCCGCATGTATAGTTAAATGGTAGTTACTGAAAATATATTTTCACCTAATTTGATTTCCTATTCATCTCGAAGTGTCTTCATTTTTCAACAATGAAATGCTTGCTCATTAGTTGACTTCATATTGGCGTGATATGCATCGAAGAGAGACTCTTAGCATCATAGTCTATGTTACAATTGGCGTTCTAAACTGATTTAGGTATTTGCCTCTTATTCATCAATCAGTCGCGTACTAGTACGCCCATGTAAGCCCTTATTCCATATTTTATCTGCTATAGTTTGCTTGGATAACATCTGTGTGCATTGGAACTGAAAGTGGCTGGCTCTAAAGTTGTTTTGTGCAGTTTTAATTATTCAAAGTTTTTTGTTTTGTTTGTTTGCCTTTTTGTAATCTACTTCGGGGAAGACAAACTGTGTTGAGTCTATATTACTGATGCACCATTGGTTCATTGCTCTAAGAGTCTTAGTGTAGACCAAGAAGATCCTTCGTGACGAACCTTGGGCCTAGTTTGCAACAATTCCCGGTTACTTGAAGAGGTTGTAGGTCTTCAAATTGTATGTGCTAATTCCTCAGAGTATGAATATATTCAGTTGCAATGCTGCAGATCATGGCCATAATAACCTGTGTAAGATTTGTACATAGATAGTTTCAAGGTGTAAAATAGCAAAGTGTTAGGGCTAGCATTTTCTCAAGTCTGAATTGCCGTAGAGTTTTTGTAGGATTTGCACCTCTGGCTTTGCCTTATACTCTTTTATATATGTTATATTTCTGTTGGCATTTTAGGAATGTATCTTTTCTGTTGGCATTTATTGCAGATTGTTAGAGAAATGAAGCTGTGAATGAAATGAAAATAGGTGTTCTTGGGAGACTTCTTAATTCAAAATATAATTGCTGGTCATGGTTTCAGCGATTAACCCTCACTCCCTCAGAAATTTGCAAACCTGTGTTTGACACCAGGGTAGTGTTATGGGACGGGTCCTAACCAGATGAAGGGAATACATGCCCGTTTTGTTGAATGTGTGTCATCAGATTATGTTGTTGTTCCTAACATTAGAAAGGTTCGGTAGAAATGTCCTTGTCTTGTCATATAACGGGTGGTTTTAGCAGACGGATTCTATGGGTTAAGTCCATGAAGGATTCTATGGGTTAAGTCCATGAAGTAGATGGTGTGTGAGCTTGTCTGGTGATT
>JAYMSL010003410.1:0-12501 GCA_036897195.1 Plantago coronopus | reverse complement strand
TCGTGTTTCCATTTATGATCATAATTTCTTTCTTTATTTCTTTCTCCATATTCATGTACCAACCTTTAATACTCTTCTACACTAGATAGTAGAATATATACATCCCTATACATATATATAACATCCCATCCCTTCTCCTACCTCAGAATATCACATACCCTTCTCAAGAAATCTACATATCTTTCTAATCATTCTTCTTCAATCACTCAACAGCTCTGATAACCATCAACAACAACAGCAACAAAGGAAGAAGAACTTCTGTGTTTCCATGATGAGTACTACTCAAGATCAGCTAGATCATGGAAGAAGCTATTCTGCTTCTACTGAATCTCAAGTTGTCGTGCCGATTTCCGAGGTATTATTCATTTCTTGATATCAGAATCACAGTTTTGAACTAGTTGATGTATTAGCAGCTGTGATTCTGCATTTGGTTTTCCATGATTGGCAAAAGGGAACTACAGATATGCATTTTCTTTAAACTAGTTTCACACTTTTGGTTTTTATTCATTATCTGAGTTGAGTGTTCTATTAAAGTTAGTCCACTTGAAATTCGAATCAGTGTTCTATAATCCAAAGTTGCATAAAGTGGGATACATATTGTTTTCAGAGACACTTTTGCGTGCCTGTAACTAAACTCATGTTTAAGTGTTTGCAAGCAAAGTTGGAATCTGCTCATGCTTTTTATCCTTAAGAACAGTCAGAATTATGCTTAGTATTGAAGCAGCCTTTGTTTCGAATTATCCTCTACAAAGCTTGTTTTTGCCATCATTCTTGTAATCAATCTATTTCTACAGTTCTACTCAAATCATATCTGTTTAAAAGAGTTCTTGAAAAAAGACCACGTCGTAAAGTAATCGAGCTAGTACTATCATTTCAGTTAGAGAGGCACTCGGGGATGGGGGAAGAAACATTGAACAACAAGAGAAAACCGAACCTGTTCTTGGAAATACCTGTCAGAACAATGGATATATCTCAACAAGACTTTGTTCAGATAAAGATGCCTCCGACTCCAACTCCGACTCCCAAAAGAGTTAACTTCCAGACTCCCAATAGCGCTTCAAATTCGAGATCGAATGGATCTCCAGGTTCTGTATCAAACAGGGGCCTATTATCAGCCAGGAGTCTCCTGCAAAAGTTCAAGAACCGAGGTGCTACAGACACACAGAAGATGTCAAACAATGATTCTACTTCTTCAAATGTTACTGCACAAGATAAACTGTCAATATCACGGACATGGTCATTGACCAAGTTTTTGACACCTAGAATGAACCGGACATCGTCCTTGCCTGTAACTCCGATGGAAATTCCGAGAGCTGACTCCGTTCGTGGTGGAAGTGCACACACTCCTCAGGTACATAAACTAAGCTTTTAAAATCTTTACTACACAATATCACCAATCCATTCATATCTAGTTTCACTAGGAGAACAAGGGATATGTACGTGCCAATTTTAATTAGCAGCCTGCTAAATGACTCCATGTTTACATTTTATTCTGCTGATTGTTTGTAGACGAAACAAGTACGCAGCATGTCCAGGTCACTTTCTATGCCAGTCATCAAAAAAGAGAAGAAAGGCATTCGAAAGGCGGATACTTTCTTCCGTGTGATTCCAACTCCCAGGCCCAGGGACAAGGAATCTGAAGTCACATTAACGGCACCAGTAAATGATGGTAAATTCAACAAGGATTTATTCTGAAATGTTTAAATATGATACACTATAATCATTGCTTCCAGCCTTCCAGTATCTGACATGCCTGAATTTGCAGAAAATACTGAAGCCGAAGGTGAAGATATACCTGAAGAGGAAGCCGTTTGTCGAATTTGCTTGGTTGAACTATGTGAAGGTGGAGAGACTCTTAAGATGGAATGCAGCTGCAAAGGGGGACTTGAATTGGCTCATGAAGAATGTGCCATAAAGTGGTTTGGCATCAAAGGTAACAGGATATGTGATGTTTGTAACCAAGAAGTACGAAATCTGTCTGTCACACTATTACGTGTAGAAAGCACCGTGAATCGCACTTCGACGATTGGACAGCTAGAAATCAATGGATACAGGCAAGTGCTAAGCATATATATTTACAATTGCATATTGCTTCCACAATCTCTGCAAGAAACATTATTAGGCAATATATAACCTGAGCTAATACAGGTTTTCGTTGTGAAATATGGCTCTATTCCCAAGTAAGAATCTATGACAATGATGTAATTTAGAAGTGAATATAATGGAAAAGCGAAACAATCCATCCGTAATAACGAACAGTAACGAATTCTGAAGTGCACAGAAGACTAACAAACACTAAAGAAATATAGACAAGTTGTTTCTTATGCTTGACCTACTTCTTGCATCCTAAGTGTTCATAGTATAAGACTTCAATTTAAACACTGCATGCTTCATCTAGAAAGACATTCTACTTATCAGTGAAGTTAACAGAAGCATTATTTCTCCTAAAACAGGGTTTGGCAAGATGTACCAATTCTTGTCATTGTCAGCATGCTCGCCTACTTTTGTTTTCTCGAGCAATTACTGGTAAGAGAACTTGTGATTTGTTTTAGTTTTAATTCCAGGTGCCCTCCAGTAGGTTCACATATTCTGGTTCATTCTCAGGTTGAGCAAATGGGTAGCAATGCAATTGCCATATCACTTCCGTTTTCTTGTGTCCTTGGCCTGCTTTCATCCATGACCGCTTCAACTATGGGTATGTACTGCGTTTCAGCTCTAGAAGGAAACAAACATAATACATTAACCCGAAAAGAAAGTATTACAAACCATGAAGTTAGTTCCTAATGTGTGATTAAAATTCACTATAATAGGCAGGAATCAATTAACAAGGGCTGATATTTTGTCATTTGCAGTGAAGCAAAGGTTCGTCTGGGTGTATGCCGCATTCCAGTTCGCCCTGGTGGTTCTCTTTGCTCACATCTTTTATAACTTGGTAAGAATAACATGAATACTCAGAATTTCTCGTCTAAAACTCAACTACTTCTGCAAAGCCAAAAACACAGTTTCTGACACATTAAATGACATGCTAGTGAACTCCCAGATTGATCTCCTAAGTTATCTAAATGATATTCCAATGTTTCTAGGTTCATGTGCAAGCTGTTATATCAATTCTTCTTGCCACATTTGGAGGATTTGGTTTTGCAATGAGTGGAAGTTCCGTTGCTGTGGAGGTCCTAAGATGGAGAAGACGAAGGCTTGCTACATTAGGTCAGGACGAGATAGCTAACCAGATAACGTTGAATCATACTGCAAGACCGCCTCCACCAAGTCAAATTGAAACACCATGCAGTCCCACTCACCGGCTTCATCGAAGGGAAGTTGAAAACCCGGAAATTTTTAGTGGAAGATGAGCTGTCTCAGAGTTTCAGTTATAATTTATACTCTACATGCATATTAAAGATGAAGAAGTCTTTGTGTTTGTGTGATAAACCAAAATATGTTACTGTATAGTATTTGCTTATTTCATACCAGGGAATCTAGGCCACATCGAAAATATCCAAATTCTCACAAGTAATGTTGGCAAAGAACCTCCTTACAGAAGTAACTAGTAAGTCTGCTGTACATGCCCTCCAGTGGCATGCTTGCAGTTTGAGTCACACATATACTTCAAATATTTTTCAACCTCATCGTATTTGTTTGGATAGGTTTCCAGAAAATTTTGTAATTTTTAATGCTACCAGGGTTTAGCTATCGTCTTTCTGGCTTAGAAGAGCAATCTGTAATTGGTTCCTTAAAAAAGCAAGCACGAAGAACTTATAACTTAAATTGAAGAAGCATCTACGGAGATGTTTCTTGATCCTGGATTATAAATACACACTATAACAAGGCACACAAAACCAGAACCGCAGCCTAATGCTTCAAAGTGATCAATCGACTCCTAAAAGCAAGTAAACAACCAAAATAACATAGTGCAATCGTGGTCTTAAACACCAGCATCTACATAAAAATGAGCCGGCACAAACCTGGGCTAATCAAGAACTATGAACTATGTACAAGGCACACAAAACCAGAAGAGCTGCCTAATGTTTCTAAGTGACAATCGACTCCCAAAAGCAAGTAAACAACCTAAATAATATTATGCAATCGCAGATTAAACATCAGCATCAACATAACTGCAAGATCAGAATTTAAATTCGTCTCATATCATGAATTAATGACAAACTGCAAATGCTATACGAATCTCGAACAATCAAAATTTTATTAATTTAGATATCACATACATTATGTAACTAGTACTCAGTGTAAGCAAGCAATATACATTTCTCAGCAAACTAAAACAGTTTATTGCAGAGAGTTGTAAAACAGAATGAGTACAACGGAAATACCAATAATGACCGGAAAGGCCGTAATCAGGTAAAGCGCACTATACCCAACCGCCGGTGGCACATCCAGCTCATCATCATCATCCACCTCTTCAATCTCCGCCGCCCTATCCCAGTCCACATTCAGCCGCTTCGCCGCCTCCTTTATATCCACACCAGTATCGGTAAACCTCTCGTACAGAGACTTCCCCTTAGGTTTCTTTTTATACACTTGAACATCCAAATTAGGCCACTGGCTCATTTCCTCAGCTAGCAATTTCAGCGCATCTCGATTTCGCGGAATTTTACCTTCGTTTACTTGGACAAGAGCATCAGCTAGCTCGTCTCTGGTCGGGGCATTTTCGTCATCAATGCCGAGCAAACGACGCCGCTCGACGTCTCTCGGATCTTCAATCATTATCGTCAGTTTCACCTCGTTGAAGAGCATGTCTCTGTTTTTCTTCAGTAGCTCCAGAACGTTTTTTACTTTGGCGATGTATTCTAGCGATTCGGGATCTTCTTCGCCTTCTTCCTCCTCCTCTTCGTCGTCTTCGTCTTCTTCTAGGCCGATTGGAACCGAGATTTCTTCTCTGTTAACGAAAATGGGAGCTAGATTACGAAGATTTGAACTCTTCCGACTAACTACACCACCACTACTGTTACTGAAATGGAGGTTGGAGATTGGAGCGGACAAGAGGATGCGTTTCTTAGCCGCCGACTGCAGCGGCAGCTGCACGCCGGAAACCGTCGTGACCGTTGCCATAATTGTTATTGGGGATGAATCTTATCCCCAATTTACTCGTGACATGTGGCTGCAAGATATAATGATATGGGATGAATTTATTTATTTTGAAGATTAGCCCCCTACATTCCCAAAATTTTGTGGAGGCCCTCTATAAAACAGAGAAATTACATAAAACAGAAAATCGTTCAGTTTTTATAAATTTGTACGAAATTTCCTAAAGCTAATTCGAGCTTTTGCAATTGATATCATGCAGCATATAACATTGACACATAAAATTCACTAGGAATTCGTAGTTCCATATATTTCGATATTTGCGATAAATTTTGCACTTCCGTGTATTTAGCGCATATTTGCGATAATTTATTAATTTGAGGGAGTTTCTAGCCATTTAGTTGAACACACGCCCGTTTCCTCTTCGATTATAGTCAATTCAGTTCTATACCCGGGACTTGGTACACCGTTTTTATAATTGGAGTGAGTTTCTGGCCAACTCAATTTGGATGGACGTAAGTTTGCTCCGAGATTACAGTAAATTCAAATATCGTGCAATACTACAAAATTCATAAAATTTAATGCGTTAAGAACCCTACCCGTACCAACAAAATGTCATTTATTTTATAGAATTCATACACACAAACTTCAGAATCGCGTGTTTAGAGCTTGGAATAGAAGTTTTCCCCATTTGCGCACGAATAAGTACAACCTTCACAGACGGATTATGATATGTGTTAGTCCGGACCCTATTCTGTAAGCCCAATTTAACTAAGCATGGCCAGCTAGCCCAATTAGGAGCTGCTCCCTCAGTCCCTCTCACTGTCTTAATTAGAGTTGGCAGTTCCAACAGCAAGATATCCCCAGAAATAGCAAAACACAACGAGAAAAAAAAACAGGGAAAGTTCAAATTAGCAGCAGCAGAGACAAAAGAACGGTGGGAACAGAGGAGGCCGAAAAATGAAGATAGAAGAAGTACAATCCACCTCGAAGAAGGAGAGGATAGCTACTCATACTCACATCAAAGGTCTTGGCCTCGAGGTCAGTCGCATGTCACCTCATTTCGTTCTGCTTTAGGGTTTATAGCTACCGATTACTCTATGTTTTCAGCTGCAAATGAAGTGAATCGAAGAAATAAGTCTTTATATGTTCGTATTCTAGACATTGGAGCTGTAATTTAGCTTTTCCTTTCTTAACCTGTTTAAGTTTTTGTTCATTTGCGATGAGTTCTGTATTTGTATGTTGTGGTGAAGATCAGAATTGTTGTTCTGAATGATGATTGATTGACGATCTGATTGTGTTGTTGTTGCCGAATGGAGAACCATTCGGCTCCATGCTCGTTGAGTAGACATTACTGTAAATATTTTTATTTATTTTTGTTAGTTTATTTGTGGAAATGATAGAATTTTCGGGGTAGTACAGTATTTGGGCTGTGGTGAAGGTCGATTACTGACTGTAAGTGGTATAACGAGCTGATTTTGACATTTTGTTGCAGTATGATGGAAAACCAAAACCTCTGGCTGCTGGATTTGTTGGTCAGGCTGCAGCGAGGGAAGCCGCTGGCCTTGTCGTCGATATGATTCGGGAGAGGAAGATGGCTGGACGTGCTTTGCTACTTGCCGGTCCTCCTGGTACCGGAAAAACTGCTCTTGCGCTAGGAATTTCGCAAGAACTTGGTAGCAAGGTAAGTAATTGAAAGGAGGGATGCTTTTGGGTTTGCGCTGTTCTGTGTTTATTAGAGCTTTGCGAGAGTTGACAATTGTTGTTAGATTGTTTGCCTTATGGAGTTTGTAATTTGTGTATGTAGGTTCCGTTTTGCCCGATGGTGGGATCAGAAGTTTATTCGTCAGAAGTGAAGAAGACAGAGGTTCTAATGGAGCATTTCCGACGAGCTATTGGTTTGCGTATAAAGGAAAACAAAGAAGTTTATGAAGGAGAGGCAAGGACATGTTATGCATCAAGTTTCTCATTTGTTGCGTGTTTGTTCAATTTGTTGTAGTTTGAGTTTCTGTCTTTCTGATATCTTATGTGCTCCTCACATTGCAGGTGACTGAACTATCACCAGAAGAAACTCAGAATACCGTAGGAGGTTATGATAAAACCATAAGCCACGTCATAATCGGGTTGAAAACTGTGAAGGGGAGCAAACAGTTAAAACTGGATCCAACGATATATGATGCCCTTATCAAGGAAAAGGTTGCCAATATAGAAACAAAAAAAACTTCCTTATTGAATCCCACTTGTCTTTGCTTTAATGTGTGTGGTATTTTGAAAATGTAGTGGAGCTCCTGACACGTGTCTTGGATATTGAATTTCTTGACCCGTACGCAATACCTAATTCTAATAAAAATTGGTCGGAAAGCATTTATTTGGATTGTTATGATTTTTAAGCATATACCCCGGCTTACCTTTTACCACTTTCAAGAACATTGAATCTTAAACTGATTTTAATGCAGAGTTGCCTTCACAAATCACATCATATCATCACTTATAAACTCCCTGTTTTTGTGGGCAACTACTCTATATTCCAAAACTAGAGTGCATGTGCCTGGTAATTTGTCAATTTTAAGATAGCTCATATATCTCTAGTTCCTGGCTGTACACGTATGTATGCTTAAATTCCTAAACTTTTTCAGTGTTTTGGCTAACATACTAGCTTGTTGTGGAAACGTTTAGTGTTTTCTAAGTCTTTATATATGGCCTTGCCATTTGTTATGGTTTCAGATTTCATGAAAGTAAGTCTACATGTCTTGAATCACAAGAGTATGTATTTTTTCGAAGACATCTCCTTGCCTATTATTCTGTGGTCTACAAAATGTAATTTCTAGACTATTATATGTTTGCATCATTCAAGCTTTATTAGTAACATCTTGATCGTCAGGTAGCAGTTGGCGACGTGATATACATTGAAGCGAATAGTGGAGCGGTTAAAAGGGTTGGAAGGAGTGATGCATTTGCTTCTGAATTTGACCTGGAGGCTGAGGAATATGTTCCACTTCCCAAAGGAGAGGTTCACAAAAAGAAGGAAATAGTTCAGGTATGGTTGATGTGTGTGCACAATATACTTGATTGGATTACTATAAATGGGGGCTTCCTCTATTACTTGTGGTTGACTCCTTAAGCACGTCTTTGACCACCTAGCTCCAAATTAGACACTTCAAGTGCGTGCACAGTCAAGTGTCCTTGATTGGTTAAAACCTTAAAATAGATCGATTTTTTGTGTCTACTGCATCATTGAAAGCTTATACATAAATTTGATTCACTTTACATGTGTCTAAGTTTATGCTTGCATATTTTTCAAGTAGGACTCATCAAGGCTGTTCAAATTTGAACCGGAGACGAATATCAGAAATATTGATAAACTACGTTATGTTCTTTGTTTTGATAAATAACTTGTGGTCTTTGTCGGTCCTTGTCAGTTGAGTTTGTTCCCATGGTAAATGAAGGCCTGAATATGGATTGACATCATTTTTGTCGATGTAAATGTTAGGATGTTACACTGCATGATCTTGATGCTGCAAATGCACGCCCTCAAGGAGGCCAAGATATCTTATCGCTGATGGCCCAGATGATGAAGCCTCGAAAAACTGAAATCACTGACAAGCTGCGCCAAGAAATAAATAAGGTGTGTTGTTATTTAATGAGAGCTGACTTGCTAATGACTCTATTAGTGATACCTGTGGAAAAGCACTTGAACTATCTGCAGAATATGAGAAAGTACAAGGATGAGTTATTCGAGCTGTGCGATTCTTTTCAACAATGAGATTTAGTGCATTAATTTGTTTTAACTGCTTCAGGTTGTCAACCGATATATAGACGAAGGTGTTGCAGAACTTGTTCCTGGCGTCCTCTTTATTGATGAGGTTCCTGTTTTACACCCAACTTTATCATGTTCACTCTTGAGCTTTGTGTTTATATCTGGACCTGACATTCTTAAGGTCATTAGGTACATATGCTGGATATGGAGTGCTTCTCTTACTTGAATCGTGCTATAGAAAGTTCGCTATCTCCAATAGTTATTTTTGCCACAAATCGAGGGATTTGTAATGTCAGGTACAGTTTGGTCTTTTTGGAAACATATTATAAAGGCTGCCCGAGTGTGTATCCTTGCCACATGATTTGCATTTTGTCGCCTGCGTAGTTATTTTTACAATAAAAAATTGACAATATTTCTTTTCATTGCAGGGGAACAGACATGAGCAGTCCTCATGGCATACCAGTTGACTTGCTAGATCGGTTGGTTATTGTAAGAACAGAAACATATGGTCCAGCTGAGATGATACAGGTTCCTAGCCTTGTCTTACAGAACTTTTTTGCATGGAAACTGATCATGTTCTTTGTGCACTATCTTACTTTAATTTCCTAAAAGCTGCTGCTATTAATAACGTCCAGATACTAGCTATCCGAGCCCAAGTCGAGGAATTGAAGATAGACGAGGAAAGCCTTGCTTATCTTGGAGAGATTGGACAACAAACTTCATTGAGGTGTGCACTGGTTCTCACGTATATTTGCCAGTGTTCTTTTGTTATAATGTTACTAAGGATTAATAACGTACTCTCATTCCTATTCACCTTCTCCACAGACATGCCGTCCAGCTACTATCGCCTGCTGATGTAGTTGCCAAAATGAACGGCCGTGATACCATTTGCAAGGTACAACTCACTACTCTTCACTACTCATCTCCTTCTTTTCCAAGCCTTAACACATAGTACTCTACTTCTAGTTATCTACTTATCAGCATATGACATTTTCTCACTAAAAATTCGTATTTTTGGCAGGTGGATCTTGAAGAAGTGAATTCTCTCTATCTAGATGCCAAATCTTCAGCAAAGCTTCTTCAAGAGCAGCATGATAGATATATATCATAAGCCAACTATCCTGTAACCAATGAGCAATATCAATTTAGATCAGTTAGCTAAAACTGAACCTCAGATTCGGAACATCTGAACTAACTAGTATTACATGCCCTTGCTTGAATGATTGGGATCTTCTTGTGTATGTAGTATGTACCCCCCGTATGGGCTGTATACTTTAAAGTTCATATATCGTTAGTAGTCATCTGCTGTTGTTGTACAATTTTCTGAGTCGATAGGATAATGGTGAATTGGTGATGCAACTTCACTACTTCAGTACTTCATACGACTAAACGTCCACTTGAAGGATCACAAATTCACACTGAAACGTAAATGAGACATTTTATCAACGATGTGCTCACAAAACAAACAAGCTTGCTCTTCTGGGCTAAAACTTCATTACAGTAAATAAGTAATATGTTGTGCAAATCCGAAAAAAAAAAAGTAATATGTTGTGCAAGTTTCAAAATGTAAATAAAAAACCAGCATTTGTCACACAAGTGGCTATTTTTCAAATTTGAATTTCCCGCTAGAAAGCAGTTACACAATTCTGCTATGCTATGCATATAAACACACCTCTGAATCAGTCACCTATTCATCATCACTCATCAGTGACTTTCTAGAGAGAGAAAATGGAAGGAGCAGCCAAAAAGGAGAAAAAGGATCAGCTGTCAATGGAAGATTATATCCATTGCTTCAATAATCCCGTTCCCGAGAATCTCAATGCAGCCAAACTCAACAAGGTTCGTCATCTTAACTACACATTTCCATTTCATCTATGCTTTTCTGTTTTGTGAAATCTCAAATTCTACTGATTTGCTGATAACTGCTATTGAATTGTTGGATTCCTTGTGTTGTTTTCGTTGTGTTACAGATCATGAGCATTCATGGATTCAAAAAGTTTAAAGGACAGAAGGTGGACAATATAATTCCCTATAATTTTCTCGTTTTTGCTGAATATTTACATCAATTGATTTTTCCGATCTGATGTGGTAATTTTGTAAGTGGCGCAGAATGAGCTGATCGATGCAGTGAGCTCAATTGAACTGATGGATCTCCGCCGTTCGACTCTGACGAACAGTGAAGTGTCAGGAGATGGTGCTAGCCTCTCTCTGGAGGAAGTGATCCGAGATCTCAAAGCTATCAATTGGCAGGAGTGCCACGTCACTTCTCTGATCACCCTGCCGGCAGCCGACTCACCTACTCCCAAGGTGGAGAAGCCTAAGCGTGTGAGGAAGAAGGGAAACTCGAAGTCGGTTCATGATACTGAAGTTGGTTCCTCTGTTGCTGTTTCCTCTGGCAATGCAAAGAAGGCGAGAAATGCTACGGAGAAGCTGATTCCCAATGTTGGACCCGAATTTCCTGTTGCTTCCAATGGTGCAATTGTTCCTTATGCAGGTACAACTGTGCTTTGACTTTGCTTTGATTGCTTAGAGAAATGAGATGTAAATGAGATGTCCTTTTGCAATAGCTCATTGTACCTTTTTGCGAAAACCGAATGTGGGTAGAAAATTCTAGTTTGCTACTGTTGTACTGTTGTTAATTGTTACTGTGTCTATGAGATAAATCGGAAACATTGCATTCTCTCCTGGGAAGGAAAATACTCATTGCTGCTAAAATAAAACTTCGATGTATGTAAATCTACGTGGTTTTGATTCGTACAAGAACTTGTCTGGATTGATTTGGCTGTTAAAATGTTGCTGCTGAGTGCTGGATGGATACATTTTCCTAATTTTAGTTTGGAAGAGAATAGGAATGTCAATTGGTCTTTGCTAGGTCTCAAGTTGATTAATAACTCATCCAAATGAAAACTTGTCAATAGATTCATAGATCATTTGGAAGGTTTGCATCTATACAACAAGATGGTAAAGATAGAAGTATAGAACCAACGTACTGATTTTAGTTTGATTGTTTACAGTCACGGAATTACTATACAATGATCCACGGAACACTCTGTCGATCTACAAGAGGACGGATACCCAACTCCATATATGAAGGTCTAAGTTTGGAAGATTATAGATTACTGTGCTAATCTCGGAATTTCTCCATTAGGATGACAACCTTTCCTCTTCAGTACTAATTTAGGGCTTCTTTTCCCTGTGTCAAGACTAGTTCCATTCTAAGTAGACCTTATGAAAGGTTCATGAATTTGCTATTTTATATCTTAGTTCATCTTGTTAAAATTGCCCTGATGGATTTAGTTAATTAGTAGTTTGTCAATCTGTTGCTGAAGGATGGGCAAAATTGCTTCACCTCAGTTGGTTTTTGTTAGGTCTCAAGTGGATTATCAGCTCACTGCTCGCCCAATAGAGACTTATTTATAGATTGTAGAATTGTTGATTCATGAATAATTAGGAGAGTTTGCATCTATAGATCTATAGAAGATGGTAAGGTATAAATCATTGCACTGATTTAGTGCTAATAGTCGCAGAGTTGCTATGACAATGATCCATCAGATCCATCGAACTTGCTTAATCTGCAAGGGGACAAGACAAAAACCCAACCTAAAATATGCATATTCCAATATGCGATCTGAACGTGTTGCAATACGTAGTAGTACTTGTTATAAAGCAACTTCGTTGAGTTCGGAGAATACTGTGCAATGCATGAG
>JAYMSL010003409.1:0-12502 GCA_036897195.1 Plantago coronopus | reverse complement strand
CATTCAAGACTACTCAACTATATTTTAAGATAGCCTAATTAGTGTTCACAAAACGAGTTTGGATATCTTCAGTTTAATCAGTACATTCAATTTAGTTGACTTCGGTCCAGATATGTTTAGTTCTTTTATACTTAACTTATGTTCCGTTCAAGTTCATTCAATTTCAGTTCATTTTAATTTAGAAATTTCTAAGTAAATTGAACGGACTCTTATGTTAAACCCTCCATATATAGTGCTTAACTAACTCGTGCACATCTTAACTAACTCGTGCACATAATTTATAGTAGAATATAAAAGGCTAATTTGTTCACATCACTATTACTATTTACACATAATCTCCCAATTTATCCGTGTATTTCGTTCACAGCTTTATCACCCTCAATAATTAATTACGAGGAATTCCATCTCTTAAGTAGGTAGTCTGGGAGCTCAAAACATATTATAACATATTAACATATGTGGGAATTGCATGCAAAACTTGATTTATGAGCACTTCAAACCAACTTTGGAGAGCAATTTACTCTCAAAAGAATGAGCTTTTTCCAAAGTATTGCTCAAAGCCTTTCAAATTTAAGATTTATAATAATTTCTTCTTTTCAACTTAAATTCAATCTCATTTGAATCATTTCAGTTTAAATTTGTATGATTCAAATTTGTACTTAAATAAATTCAATAAGTATATAATATAAGAATCTTTCGAGACATATTCCATACTAAATCACACTTATCCGCTAGTTTTGTCGAACATACATTTACTCGAATTTCTAGTATCTTACCAAAAATTGCATATAAACAAGATTTTGTGAGTTGTGTGAGTTGTGACCAAACAACCACTGACAACAAAAGCATTTCAAGAAAAGAAGTTGACTATTTGCTCAAATCTTTTTCCAATTCACTGAAACAAATCAGAATTTCCATGGCTAGCTCAATCTCAGCTCAAAGCCTATCCCTTTCCATCAAACCGCATTCTCCGGCTACTACGTCGTCGTTTCCCACTTCAATCCCCATCTCCTTTTCCAACAAAAATGGGATTTTCTTGAAATTGAAAAATGGGAAAAGGACAATCAGGGCAATGGTGCAGCAAACAGTTCAAGGCCCTTCTGCTGCTTATGCCAAAGAAATGGAAAGGCTCTCTGCTAAAGAGTCCCTGCTTCTTGCTGTAAGATTTTTTTTTTTTTTTTTGGTTTGGGGAGAAAAGATTCAATTTTTGCTTCTTGATGAGCTGTTTCAGCTTTGTTTAGTTTATTTCTGTTGAATATGAGTGATTTGGTGTAATGGGGTTGCTTTGTTTCTTTAAGTTTTGATTTTTGCAATGGTGGGATGATACTAGAGCAGATAGCTAGTTTGTGTGGCTGAAAATGCAATTGGTGTGAACTTTGAAGTACTTGTGTTTATTGTGAAAGCTCCTGGTTCATTTGCTTTTTTTAGCTGCAGAGCTAGAAGCAATAATGAGCAATTCTGGTTCCCAATTTACACTCACAGTGACTTGAACTCCAACCAATAAGAATCGTATTACTATTACCAACCGAGATGCCCTTCCTCATCATTTGCTAAGGTGTAGTGTTAGTAAATATGGATTGTTGTTTAGGTTCTTAGGTGTTGCTAAGGTGTGCTTTGGACTATTGGTATACCGAAAACTTCGTGAGGTTATTGGCAAGCATTTGGTAGGTTATGGAAAGAAAATGCAAAGCTATAGTGTAGAGAAAATATTGCAAGTGTTTAACTACTTTTAGCTAGTATAATTTATTTCGTTTTCGGTGCAACAGGAAACGAGGATAGGAATTTTAATCCATTGTTGTACTTATTGTAGTTTGACATAATGAATATCAGTATGTTGTTAACTAATTGTATTCATCTCTACTTGGGAATGTGTAATGTTGGAGTTGAAGAATTACGTAATGGTTTGAATATAGTGCCAAATGCTATTTTGTATAGTATATTCTAAGAGGAAGTAGAGGCTGCTTCCACTGTAACAATTGCAGAAAATGTAAAGCATGTTAGGATAGTAATGATCATGAACTTGTGTCTTGCTGTTTATCTAAAGTTCTAAACAAGGGTTGTATGTTCAGTTCAAAGATTCTGGAGGATTTGAGGCATTGGTAACTGGCAAGACAACGGATGTGCAGAGAATCGATGTGAACGAGAGAATAGTTAGCCTTGAGAGATTGAATCCAACGCCTCGCCCAACAACGTAAGGTGTTCCTTCTGTCAAGGTGTCATTATAAGCTTCTAGATGAGGTGTTCATTTTGTGTCTTCAGCTATACAGGTCTCCATTTCTGGAAGGTCGGTGGAATTTCGAGTGGTTTGGATCAGGAAGCCCAGGGCTCTTTGCTGCTCGCTTCTTGTTCGAGTAAGTAGTGCTCTATCTTGTGTTTAAATTCTCTTTACTTCTCTGAATCATAAATTAGTAATTCATGTGTCAATTTTATGAGCTTAGTCCCTTTGATTTCAATCTCGATAATGGTGAGAGACAATGCTGATGCAAATGACATGTTTTGCAGGAGGTTCCCTGCTGCGATAGCAAATTTGACAAAACTAGACATTGTGATCAAGGATGGATATGCAAATATCTCAGCGAATGTCAAACTGTTTAATGCGGTAATGTGCACTTATTTCATCTTACCAGTACCACAACTTCAAGATAGCAGTTCTGTCGGAACTTTTCTTAAAGTTCCTTCTATGAAATTGAGATTTTAGCATTCAGCTTGTATATCAGAAAAAGCCATCCTTTTCAGTGTTTGGTTTAGCATTAAGGATACGTTTTTGTTGTAAAAAGTTTATTCATTATCACAATTCACTACTTAAAAGCAACCAAAGAAATCCTTTGATGTGCTTCTTTGCTTTTGTAAGACAATTTCGTATAGAAATAGAAATATCATACACTCACAGTATGCTACATTTAACAATAAAGCAAGTAGCTGTGAACCTTCTTTTTCTTGTTTTTGGTGAAATTAAAATCCATTGAAGCCCCATAATTTTACACAATAAGATGTGCATAGTACCCGGTAAACATTTATTTTTTATAGTATAATTCCTTCTGAATGACAATAGGTATGGAATTCAACAAAACTTTTGATCCAATTATTGCCAATAATTTAGAATAAGAGTTAAATTTACTACACTTCACGAAATGAAGGAGTGTTAAGGGAAGGGGAGTAACAAATAGTGTTGCTCATGATGCAGATAGAAAGCAACTTAATGCTCTCTACGAGGTTATCGGTTGAGGGGCCACTTCGAATGAAAGAGGAATACATCGAAGGGACATTTGCATCCCCGAAAGTCAACGAAGAATCCATACCTGAACAGCTAAGAGGTGCTTTGGGTCAGGCAGCTACTACGATGGAGCAGCTTCCCGTTCCCATTAAAGATGCTGTGACTAGTGGTCTAAAAATCCCACTTGGTGAGCAGTTCAAGCTGAATATACCGTTTTTGCCTCTTGACTTTTTTCAAACTAAAAGAATGTTATCCATGTGAAGGAGCATGACTATGTCACAAAATCTGAATCATGGGCATAGGAATGTTACAATGGACATTATTGAGATTTTGAAACTTCAAATTGAACTTATTTGCTTGATGTATGTAGGCTCTTGGATGTATCTTAAATTCTGATATGAAACAGTTCTTGATTTATTTTTTTAATCGAGATGTTTGCCTCTAGTTACAGATTTAGTTATTTCCTTATATATTGTCTCGTGAAATCTAACAGCGTTTTCATTCTGTAATTATCTTCGCTCCTGTTCATTTTGACTGCTTATGATAAAAGCACCTTTGTGCAAGTCTTTATGCTTCTAAACCTGAATCACACCATGCCCATCAAAGTGGGAAATACACATTATCCACTATTCCACTAAGTTCAGATGCAGAACTGTTGATTAGCCTTTAGGCTTCGAGTTTTGGTTCGGCTGTTATAGAATTATCAAATTTGTAAGCCTCTCTAGTCTTGACCACTCCTATTATATAAACATTAAGGTTTGCCAGAATTTGTGAAGCTATTGCTCTTTTGTTGTACTTTTAGATCTTGATCACAGAAATAGCTCAGCATTCGTACTCTATTTTTAATTTTTGGATGATCAGACGTAAATTCATTTCTGTAGTTCATATTGTTCGACTAGTTCATCATGAATGTTTTATCATACTTTCTTTTTTACCTCAGGTGGGACATTTGAGAGGATGTTCATGATCTCTTATCTGGATGAAGAGATTCTGGTAAGCTATATCATCTTTCTCTGAAATAAATTACGTACTACATCTAATTACACATAGATCTCATTAGTAGTGTGATTAGTATGCCAACTGTGTCTCGTCAATACACTGAAAATAACTGAAATTTGCATCTCCGGAAGTCTTATGCGTTTAAGATCTGAGCCATACAAGTAGCTGATTACACCGTATAAGTTCACTTTCGCTACAATTTGGCAAGAGACGGGTACTTGTTATGTCCTTGTTACATGTCAACCATGATATTTAACTCTATATCTTGACTTGGAGAAGTCAAGCGCCTTGTGATAGGCTCAGAAAGTTAGACATTTGAGGCAAACCATTAAAAAATAAAAGAGAAAAACATAACAAGTAGATAGCGACATAATAGTTGCATGGTTTTCAAGCATATATGCACTAGGTTCTTGGTTGTCCCGAGGAACCGAACCAGTATAGTTTCCTGCGTATATATCGAATTTCAGTTTGATGTAGTATTAACTTAGATTCATTACTCGACCGTGGATCATTCTAAATCCACCCCATTGTGTGCTTGTCATGTAATACAAATCAAATCCTCTGAATGCAGATAATCAGGGATATTGCTGGAGTACCTGAAGTTCTCACAAGACTAGATCCCGGACCATCACCCTTGGGCGAACCAATCACCGAATACGAAAGCTGAAGGTCTTCAAACTATACCTACAGTGTAAATTCCTTGTGAATCACATTAACACTTGTAGCTAAAACAAAGAAAAGTGTAATAAAACCGGACGAAATGTAGCTTTCTTCGCCTCCCGGTTACATAACTATTATACTATCTTGATACAACCCCAGTTGACTGGCAATGTGAGCGAAAGTCCACTCGTCCTCCGGAAGAATCGGTTAGGAAGTTTCTGAAACTGTAGATGAAAGCTGAGGGCAGGCAAGTGAAAGAAGTGGTTGATGAAGGTTGTTATCAGTGACTTAATAGAGAGTCGGTATTGAAGAAATCAAAGTGTTCACATTAAGACATAGTATCTTGTTTCTGGAAAAACAGACATTTTCAAAGCTTGAATGACTTTCTCTTCACACAGATTGGAGTCTTCTTACATCATATCTACCCTTAATTAATGTATCTACAAATGTTGTTTCTGTCTGGTGTGAATGTTAAAAGTCTACTTGATTCAAACATGCTTTACTGCACTTGACCTTACAAAGGTTGATGCTGAAATGTTCTACCCACTTGACCCTCATCCTCATATCTTAACTTGTAGTAGTACTATTAAAAACCGAACGAAAAAGAGTACATCGAACGAAAAATCTCAAGCAGGACCCGCAAACGGGTAGTCAAGAGAGGATAAAACCTACTAGTAGCCCCTTGACGAGTGTTCGAAATTGCTACTCAACTCATGTATGAAATCAATAAACTGTTACATGTAAGTAGTGTTTTTTATCGTCCAATCACATTTTATGATACATATATACAAAAGGTAATAAAACTACTTCTACATTTTGTACAATCAATTACTTAACAAATCTACATCAGTTATCAGATCATGTCATAAGAGTGACATATAATGAATCCTCATTTCAATATTTCTACTAAGTCTATTTTGAAATACGATATTCTCCAACGGACATCATAAATTTCGTTTCTGACTCCACCTCTCCGATATAGTATATATTTTCCGAACCTCATCTGAACCGTGGGGGTTTGTTTTTTGTCGTTGTTGTACCACAATATTTTATTAGTTTATGAAAATAGTCAGATCTCTTAGTTCATGTAATGTGACGTTTGGCTATACGCTAATCAAAGCCTCAAACCAAATCTTAGCACTAATCAAGTTAATTATATGAATTTAATTAGCCTAATTGTTGTTATTTGACGAGGAAGTTTGAAGGGGGTTAATTTTTATTAGCATGCTAATGTTCACACGCTAATGTTAACATGTTGCCCAATTATGGACCTTGGTCAAATTTAACCATACATATCCATTTTTAACATTTTTATACGTACGAATACCTTCTTCCATCTCAACATATTGTATACGTCTCATTTTCATATAAAAGGATATATATTATTGTTATATATTATTGTTATATGTGAATTATACGACCAAAACGCATTTTTGAATCTCGATTCGATCAGTATTTACAAGGCTTAAACTTCAACTTTACTTAATGAATTTAAGTTTCTTGTCACTTGAGTTAACGACTTACTCTACAGAACGAGCTCCATATATCGTAAATAATTGTATAATTGTATTGTAACACTTAAAAAAATACGTAGAAATTATGTAGAGGACTTGGATGTGTCTAAGTCAATATTGATTGGAGTAATTAATTGGCAAGACTTGAAGTCTCTCCCTCCATTATTGGATTTGGATACATGATATAGTGGTGAATGCATCTTATTAGTTTACAATTAACATAAATTCATAATTATTAATATTGTTATTATTATATAGCCGTCAATCCTAACACGACTTGTCACCTTAATTGTTTCCTAAGCTACCAAAGCTTTTATTTCTCTTTTTTATTCTCTCCTTTTTTTTTTCTTTTTTTTTTTTTTTGAAAAAAATAATCTATTTTACCTCTTTTATTTTTAATTCTAATGAGAAGTGGAGGCTAGGTTGAGCCATACTCATCTTGCAGGAGAGCCATTCCTATTTAAGACATGGTGACTCTTTATAAACAAATGCAATGAACACATAAGAGATGAAATTTCAAAATTTTATTATCTATTAAACAAATGCTTTAATTTCAATTTCACAAAATTGAAAATCACCCACATCAAGAAATCGAAACCATGATTTATGTTCTTTTCAATTTGCTTAGTATTTCAAATAAGTTCAATTCATATAAGGTTCGTTTACTTCAGTTCATAGATGTTCAAACAAATTAAACCGAGTATATGGTGACATATGTTTCCAAGTACTATCTCTCAACTGAAATGCATCTCTATGGATTAGTATACATGTATTTTTGCAACTATATATGTTTTTTTTTTTTTAGATATACTATTACAATTACAATGATTTTACAAATTTCTAACTAATAATCAACGTAATGCTCTCAAGCCTCAATATAGAGGAAATAATTACCCATTGCGGGGATCGAACCCATGACCTTTTAAATCAGGAATGTCTCAGCTAACCACCACTCGGCTACAAGCGCTTTGACCAACTATATATGGAAATACATTGAAATACGACTATTATAGGAAATTGGTTGTTATTTTGTATACTTGAAACTTGCAATAAAAATCGTGAAAATGTTAGACATTATAGCATAAATTATCTCTAATTAGGTTAAGCAATTACCCAAACGATAATTTACTAAAAGCTTGCAATAAAAATAGTAAAAACGTTAGACATTGCAACATAAATTATCTCTAATTAGTTAACCTAATTAAGTAACTATCCAAACGATTTCAGAAGATATAAATGACTACAGTCTGTGTAATTTACTCGAAACATGCAATAAAAACCGTGAAAACGTTAGGCATTGTATAGTAAAATGTAAAAACCTCTAACTAAGTTAAGTAACTATCTAAACGAGAAACGATAATTACAAAAGATATGAACGACTTACTGTCCGTGTAATTTACTGCTTTCGTGCAAGTAGTCCGTGTAATTTACTGATTTCGTGCAAGTAATCCGGGTAATTTACTGCTTTCGTGAGAGTACTCCGTGTAATTTACTGCTTTCGTGAGAGTAGTCCGTGTAATTTACTGATTTCGTAAGTAGTTTTCAGATAAATCTTATGATTAAGTTGATCAGTAATTAAGACATCCTATATTAAGTAAACTGACTTAGAAAGATCTTAATTTGTTCTATCTAAACAACTGAGTAATGCACGTACAGATAAACATGAACATCCTAAACTATTCAGAACTGAAGCTCAGATCAAACAAGTTAACTAAATCACTCAAATTCTTACAAGAAATTAGAAACCAAAACATGCCTAATCATCATTCATAAATATATAAATATAGAATTATTGATTCTCGATTTGCCGCTTCCAAATCATTCATAAACACGATTAATTACATCACAATCATGAGAATTCTGCAAATAAATCATCAATGGAGATTCCTACCCAAAGAATGGAGCTACAGACCATAAATTCATAGCCTACCAAATTAATTAATCCCTAATCAAAATTAATCAAACATTAACACACACAAAAAAAACCCATAATCATGAATTGAAAAGGCACTAATTACTAATTAGCTAGCAAGTTGTACAGTCTCTGATCCATAAGCATCCATTTGAGGTGTACCTTCCAGAAAAGGAAAATACTGATCATTAATCTCTTGCATGAAACCATCAAACTGATCCAAGAATCCTCCTCCTGAATTTGCACCTCTCCAAATCTCCTCTTCACCTTTGATCATCTCTCTAAACCCTGCAGCCCTCAATGCCACTTCCATTTTCTTGTTTGTTGTTGGTGACAGTTTCCTTGGCCTAGAAGAAGATGGAGCCATTGCCCTCTTTCTCTTGCTCATCTTCGCTTCTTCCTCGGTCGGCTTCCCCGTGAGTCGCTGCACCAGCTCTCTGAAGTTTGCGGCATCTGTCTTGATGATCTCCGGGGCGAAGATGTGGATGATGCGGATCTTGGGCCGGGGTTTCGATATGGTTTGTGAGCTGTTGCTCATGGATAGAAGTGTTGAGGATGAAGGAGAGGATTTGATCATGTTGTTGAGATGAGCATGACATGTTTGTTTGTTCATCAATGTGTCCATTTTGTGCAGCAAGTTGTGTGTTGAAGAGAAGGGTGGATTTGTTTTTTGAGGGTTTGATTGGGAGTTGGTGTGAATGTTTGAAGTGAGACAAGGGCTGGGGGAGGTTTATATATAAGTTGGAGAATGCTACTTTTTTCTATTTTTTTTTAATAATAGTTGGAGAGTTGAGTCTGGTCTTGCAATTTGATCCATAGCTATTTTAACTCTTAGTCATGTTTGTCATTATTCCTCTTATGTTTCCTCAATGGAGAATAATAATAATCTATCGAATCTCGAAAACATAATTATACGTTTTTAAGAGAATTCAGAACTTTTTAAGATGTTGTTGACAAACGAAGGAAGGACGTAATCCTAAAACGTTGCGTTAAAAGCACACATCGATTTTCTAAAGTAAATACTTTATACGTAACATGAGATCGAATATGTTCAGACTGAAACAGGGTTTATATGTTCGTGGCTCTGTTCTTTTCAACCTAAGTTCAGATCATTCAGTTTAATTCAAATCAGTTCAGATTTGGTTAATTCAAATTTGTACTTCACTTCAGATCCATTCAGTCCAGTTCAGTTCCGAAATCTTCAGAACAGAGCCTAAACCTCTTTCATTCAACAATTAGATTTTGATAATGAAGTCTAATCTGCCTCTCTAGGTATCAATTAGACTGCATAAAGATTCTTAAGAAGTTGTTTATGTTTTAAGGAGAATGAAAGTGTCCAAGGATTTGAGGACACAATAATAATAAAGGAGAAGATATTATATATAAGAAAAGGGAAAATCTTAAAGAAAGACAACTAAGATATATACCTTGAGGCAAGAATTGGATGAACCTTGGTCTGACATATGGGAGAAGAGAAAGGTCAATAAAGTATGGAACTGAAATGGGGTCCCTCTATTTTTCATTTCCACAACTATTCTATCATTCCATACACATCAAACCTACATTATTACACTTATTATTATTTAACATCAATAGTAGTAGTAGGATATTTAAATGTATTCCGACCGCGCTCGATCAAACTAGTCGTATAAGTGAATTATTCAGAGAGAGTAGGAGAAGAAGTTTTGAAACTCGTAACGTTTACATATTGGATATTCTTGACTTGCAAATTACTGTAAATTACGAAAATCAAACTAAGAAGCATAGAGTGCGACAATCTCTTACTTCAGAGTTCAGACCATAGAACTAGGACAAATTTGATCTCCGTGAAAGTTGAACTTGTGACTAAGTGGATGATATACTCTTTCGGTTTAACTAAAAGAGACATTGGTATGTACCAGATAACTTAGTCTTTCTACTAAATTAATATTTTATTAAATTTCTTTAAATCCCAAATGGTTTAAATTTTGTAGAAAAATGATAGTTGCACTTGTTGCACAAGTTGCTTGCACATTCATCTCCAATATTTAACGTGCTGTCATTGATGATATTATTATTGCTTATACTATTAAAAATTAAAAAAAGAGACAAATATAAAATATTTATAAGGTGATCTTGACTTCTTGATTTAGCAAGATCCATGAATCCACCAATATATTTGGGCTTCAAGCACTCCTGATTCTTGTTTTGTGATCTTAAATCTTTGTGGGTACCATGTTTCTCATCACCAAATCACCAAATCATCTTATCATTAGTAGAATATCGAACTTAATCACACACTTAACTTCGTCATCAACGATCTTGACATACTCAATACTCGTTTTACTACTTTCACCGTCTCTCAATAAGCTTGACCATTGATCGTTTTCCAGTCCAATATCGAATCGTAGCTAGCAATTTAACAAGTGCACCTTTTGGTGGAAGATGCTTAGAACATGTTATGCTTGTCTTTTAGGAAGCAATATTTCACCTGAAATTCCATGGCCGGACGGAGTAGTACGGCTGATTTGTAACTGATGGAGCTATCAAAATCCCAACAATCAATTTCCAAAAACTCATCATTAGCATATAAAAATGTTACCCCACTCCCCAATTTCACTTTAATTATTATATAGGGCGAATTACATATAATACCCCTGCTAGATGTTCCAATTACACATTAGTCCCTACTGTTTAAACAATTACAAATAAACTCAAAACAGTGATAAAATGTGACAAAACAATTACAATAAACCCAAAATAAGGACTAATTTACAATTATTTTGAATTTATTTGTAATTGTTCAAACAGCGGGGACTAATCTGTTAAGTGAACATCTAGTAGGGGTGGTATATGTAATTTATCCTTATTATATACTCCCTCTTCAAGTACACTTTTTAGTCTCTAATTAGTGTTCTTTCGTTCTTGGCATTTTCCCAAAATTCGTATTTAGTGTAATCACATTTATACAAATGGCCGATTAACAACACTTAGCTCTAACAATTCAAAATACATATAGGTAGAATACAAAATTGTTAGTTTATGTCTGGTACGATCTATCATGAGATTCAAGTGTCAATTTAAAGAAGTTACGAATAATCAAAATCGAGTACTTTCTCATTCATTCAGTTCAACTAAACACGTTTGACATTAGCTAGCAATATCTTTCTT
Source organism: Plantago coronopus (assembly GCA_036897195.1). Taxonomy (NCBI): domain Eukaryota; kingdom Viridiplantae; phylum Streptophyta; class Magnoliopsida; order Lamiales; family Plantaginaceae; genus Plantago; species Plantago coronopus. The sequence goes on along the minus strand of JAYMSL010003409.1, from coordinate 1,053 downwards.
TAAAACAACAATTCTATAACTACAACAATCCTACTCCTACTAATTCCATGCTTAAACGACCTTATACTTCCGCGGGTTTTACCTCTCTTATGCTATTCCATCAACTTTACCACTCCGTCACATTCGTGTAATTTTTCAGAAAGATAAAAACTCGAAAATGTTTTGTGTTATAGTATAGTTTTTTCTTTCTTCTTTTAAGACGGTAAATCTAACCTATTCTAAGCTAATCTTACACTATACTTTTACCAACCTTATAACTACAAATAAATTCATACCGTCTTATGCCTCCGTCGGGGCTCAAACTCCCGACCTCTTTCTCACTACCCCAACATCTTTACCGATCGACCACCCTTATAACTTCTTGTATAATAGTATACTACTATACGTTTGTGAAAATAATGAGTAAGACTATGATCATATAAATTTGGTCGAGTCAAAGAATATTCATTATTAAAGGTTATTTGTGCAAACAAAAGTGATGGTAATAGTAAAAGTGGAATTTCCAGTTGTTCAGAGGCGGTGGGAGTAAATTTTGATAGTATATTTTAGTAATAAGTCTAACCCACTAACTGCCACGATGAAGTTTTCACTTTCATGCGTTCAAACTGGCTTCAAATATTTAACCCAACTTTATTTCACTTTGAAATGGGATGCCGATATCTAGTTAACAAAATCGATATTGCTTTCTTGCCAGAATACTTCTCAGTTTTACACAGTTGTTTTAGTTCTAAATCTCACTAAGTGAGTGTTTGTCATTGCTTTTCAGAGTTGCTTTAAATCTGTTTTTACTTAAAGTGGTATAGAAGTGTTTTTGATAAAAAGTTGTAGGTGTTTGTTAATTAGGAAAAAAAGAACAGCCTAGAGTGCTTTAAGCGGGAAAAAGTAAGTGAGTGTTTGCCATTGCTTTTCAAAATTGCTTTTAACGTGATTTTGCTTAAAGTGGTATAAAAGTGCTTTGATAAAAAGCGGTAGGTGTTTGCTAATTAGGAAAAAAAAGCAGCCTGGAGTGCTTTAAGCAGGAAAAAGCAAGTCTTGGGCTGCTTCTAAAAAGCA
>JAYMSL010003408.1:0-12502 GCA_036897195.1 Plantago coronopus | reverse complement strand
CATAAAAAGTGCCCACCGAAAAGTCGAAAGCATACATCTATGATTTGTAGAGCACACAGATGAGGAATAGGCAAATGTGCAAGACACTGTTAAAAATAGCATTTCCAAGTAAATATATCTGAAGATGCAAGATCTAATATCACAAATGTTTCAATACTCAACTACGTGTAATACACGTCTTTGTGTAATTAAAGGGATTTCCTGTGAAACAAAACATCGTGAAATACTGATGTATATAGTTCAACTCAAGCATAATACATTTGGATAATCTAGATCATGGAGAAATCAGAAACTCAAGGGTATTTCACCTTAGTTATTTCATTGCTGATTTTGTAGTGCGCTACATACATTGCCAGAGTGCTCAAATAATAGAAATTATTTGGAATAAGAAACAATTCTCCAAGTTACAGCTCAAAACAACTGAAGATACCTTTGAACCAATTGGAGACGAGTAAGGGAGGTGTCGTCAATCCTCTAATGATGATGGTCTTGGACAAAACGCAAACCACAGTACTTGCACACAGCTGGCTCAGCCTTGTCAAGGCATATGAACTCAATCGGATGTCCTAATGCAGGATTGTTATCTATACAAAAAAAGAAGATAAAACAATGAAAAGAGAGGACATAATTATGCATTGGCTAGAGAATACCTGCATCAGTCTGTCACAACTCACAACTGAACATTTACAAGATGTATATGAGACTAACCTCCTTCACAAGCAACGATCCGGCCTTCTACTTTAATAGGCGGAACCTCATTAATCAACTCCATTGGAGATTTTTTACTTGTATCCTGCGGTGGCAGCATAGAATGGAAATTACAATGAGATAACTAACATAGTGCAAAATTTACTTAACAGTAGTAAGATTGGGTTAAAAAAGCACACAGAAGAAAGATTGGTCAAGTAACTGGCCATACCGTACTTCTATCTAGCTAAAAGAGAAGGATGCAACATATGTAACTAAGAGGCTTATAAAATGGATGGAAATTACACATAACCCGCTCCAGAATCAATAATTATACAGATGTACACCAGATATATATGCCCAGTATGTTTCAACAATTAAATTGACACCCTGTATTTGCAATACATGGCCTGCATCTAAGAAACAACCTCTTACAATAAGGTGGAAGAGGATGATTTTGCTTGTAGCTCAAATTCTCCAACCACTGGAGCTTATCTGTAATATCGAACTCGGAGGGGATTTTAAGCAATTCACCCAATAAATATGACTGATAAAGGCAAACTTGACTCAGAAGACAGTGTAAAACACTAACACTATAGAGATAGAAAACATGAAATCAGACATCATTGCATACTGCACCAAGTAGCTTGACTTCGTTTACGTAAAATACAGCATAATTTTATATGTTCTTCAAAGTGAAAAGATTATTGATCTAAACTTGACATAAGAAAGAACAGCAACAGTTGCCCAAGGTATATCTCCAGAAGCATAATAAAATTTTGGTGGTGTTTGTCCAAACGGAAACAGCCACTAATGTGTGCCTTGCCATACACGAAAGGGACTATTACCAGAGCTGATTATAGTGTATCAAACTAGGTTCGCTCCTTGATGATTCATCCAGCCCGATACTACACTCAACTAATACAACTTAAGACGATAGACTGAAGACGATAGACTGATTGAAGTTCTACGAAACCAGATGACTTTAAACACATGAACAAGCTACGCGCAAGCCGAAACCCCCCGATTTACCATGAATGAATAAAAAGGAACACAAATTGAATTCAGAGCTCAATCCAGATTTTCTCATGCTTTCAACTCCTAGCCTTATAAAACAACCAAAAACATGCCACAGTATAATGACTCGAAATAAGGACAAAAATCAAATAAACCTGCAAAATTCTATAACTCGGTAATCATTTATCATTCCAGTTTACAAGGTCTCAACTCAGCAGCAGCAATACCAATATCAGAAATAATAACCGAATCAAATAAAAACCCAAAATTAGATCTTCAACCCTAAAATCCTAAATCTACATTACACATGATCACAAAATCGAAGCTCTAGAAAAACGAGAACCCTAACAAATTACTAAAACTGAAGGAATTATCAACATACCTGCATCCACTTCTCCGTGTGAGTAGTAACGACTTCGGTGCTGACGAAGCCGCAAAAGCTCCTAGAATTCGAGGATCCGCCGGTCAGGGTCTTCATGAGCTGCGACGCCATAGCTAAACTGTTTCTTCCACGGAATGATGCCATTACAGATTGATGGATGGTTCCAATTCTTCTTCTTCTGGTTCAGGGGAAAGAGGTAAATGATGAAGAGGATTATATCAATGTTCTTCGAAATATTAATTGAAATTAGATTTGTTTTCGCCTTGGAAAATTTCTTTAAAGCCCCCAATCTTTACAATTCCTGCTAATGCTCCCCAATTTAATAGTGCGAAATATCATATCCATCCCGATTGCCCAAATACTCTATTTGTCATTTTATCCCCACTCGCCCCAAGTCCCCAAACTAAACTTTAGACCTCACATGAGGATATTCGGATCGGTTTTGTTCGGGTTGTTTTTTAATTCGGATCAGATATTACTTGGATTTGTCTAGTTTGGATTCGGATACAAATACTTTGGATCAATTCGGATAGAGTTTAGTTCGTATAATTTCAAATTGGATTTTATTCGGATCAAGTGATTTCGAATTCGGATCTATTTCAGATTATAATATTTTCAAATCGGATGTTGTTCAGATTATTTCATGCACTGAGTTGTGTTTAGTATAGACTTTTCATTGATCAGTACTTTCATGATTGAATACAGTTACAATGTTGAAATTTATACTTTTCTTCCATCTATGTTAGACTTGTTTGTCCATTTCTTTTCTGGAATCAGAATTACGATATATGTTATATTTTTGGGAAGAAATGTAAAGTGTTAAAGTTTAAAGGAAAAAAAAAACAAATATAAACATATTTGTCTACTCTAATAATTTCAGTCAGATTTATCTCGAGACATTTTATATTAAATTTACTTCGGGTTGGATGTTTTCAGATGAAATTTAATCCAGATTCTTTCAGATTAATATATATTTTGGATCGGATCAGTTCGGATTTCGGATCGCATCAAATTACGCGGATCATGTGTTATGTATGGATCATTTGACCGTCATTATTCGATTTAAACCTCCTACTTTCACTTTTCCATTTTATTTGGACAAACTATACAGGCATGATTTTAGTTATTTGGCTCATAATTACATGACACAACAAGAAAATTTCACTATAGGAATTTTTACGAGAGCCTCAGAGAATGAGGGCTCTTCCAAAAATTGACGGGCAAGCCCACCTAAGTAGGGCAGGACATGCTCGCCTAATAAGAATGTGTTCGCAAGCGTTGGTGTTGGCACGGCTCACCATCACTAAACGTTCATTAGTGAGTCGCCACAGCACCCCCGACAGGACGAGTTAATACATCCCTGATCCGAACTCCTAATTTTATTGTTTCCCATCCCATTTTCTCAACCCTCTACACCTATGTGGGATATCTATCACTCAGAATTCAGAAACTCACCCTCATTCTTTCCCACCAGCTCTTCACTTCTCTCACAATTGACACCTTCAATAATCAAGGGCGCAATACGGCGCCCACCCTGTCTGGGCATGCGCCCGGCATGTCTCTGCCAGGAAGAATGCTGCCTGGTCGGGCGGGCGCTGTCTCAGCCCTCTCCCATTTCCTCAATTGTTCGGTCTCGATTGAAACAGAAAGTGGACAGTAAATAGGCATGCCAAACCTCCACCTTTTTTTCTCTCATTTATGTTGCAAATCATAGTCTTTTTACTGCTCTCTTATATGCCTTTTATTCTCGACTCCAGCAGTTTGTTTAGTTAACAGGAAGGCAGTCAGATATTCAGTTTAACTGGCTTGCAAATCTTTTATATTTCTGTTCTTCTGTTCATTTTGCTCTAACAAAGCCTCATCTTTTCAGTTACATAGAACACAAGATACATACAGCTTCAGTACTATACAGCCAACTAGGACTAGTTATCCGAATAACGAATAACGAAGAATATCGCAGGTTGAATACATATTTACACTCCAAATAGTTCGAGTTTGGACATCTTTCAAACCCATAAACTATGGGTTGAATTCTTCCTGCAGAAGGTACCTGGAAGAATGAAGATAGTGGCCACTGTAACTGTAAGCTTGGATTGAGCATTGAAGCATGTTGTGTTATTCTGGAGACAGCAATATACTAGTGTATTAGGTTTCCAGTGCAACCTGCCGGAGTACGATCAGAGTGTCCTCTTCTCCTAGTACAGGACTACAGGGTCTGTGTAGGTTGCAACTTGCTGTTTTTTATGCCAATACATCATTTTATTGTTGCCTTTGATCCAACTTTTAGGTTTCCCATGAATGGAAGGTCCGAGCTTGTCATCAAACTCAAAAGCTCTTCTGCCAGAACATTCTTGTTGGCTGACTGGTAGAGTTTCACCGCAGCACTCAAAACAAACGAATCAGGTCTCACAGAACTGGATTCCTTTTCATAAAATTCGATTCCTTCTTCCACAAGTCCAAAATCCATAAAACCTCTAAGAATTGTCCGCCTGCACCTCAGGTCGGGATTTAATCCAGTTGAGGTCATATTCCTGTATATCCGATCAGCTTCTCCCATTAAGCCATCACTAGTTAAAGCTAAGATTAATGGGTAAAAATGAGCACAGGACATGGAAACTCCTTTTCTCTGCATTGATGTTATGGCCTCTTCTGCTTCAGAAAATTTTGAGGCCTTTGTATAGGCTCTAATCACAGCAAGATAGGTTAGGGAATCTGGTGAGATGTTATTCTTCTGCATACTACGCAAAAGATCTTCTGCTTCCTTGTAGAGGCCTTCACCAGCATATATGTCCATCATGATTTTGTAGCTTATCTACGAGTCAAATCAGTCTATCAGCACCAAGTAAAGGCTACACACAACTATCAGATAATTTTTATTTTATAAAATCACAACAGAGCTCGATTTACTAATGGCAGTTTATACAGATCCTGAGTTATATCCCTCATAAAAAAAACAGTTTAAGCAAGCATAGGTGTGTCCTAAAGTAAAAGTTTACATTCTTTCATGTAAGAAAATATCATAAAAGTTTACATTGTTGTAGTTAAGATCACCTACCAGACCAATTTTTATCCCTTCCTTTTGCATTTCACTGAATAAAGTTGATGCTTCATGAATTTTTCCTGCCAAAATAGTAAGCCAAAATGCATGTCAATATCAATCGTCTCTAAGAACCAATGACCATCGCCAAAAACATATTCCTTGCGATTCAGTATGATGTTCTATGTAGTATGTACTGCAGTTGTTTATTCAATGTTAATAGAGCAACCTCAGTATGTCCCATAGTGCACAACTGCACATTAATTATTAGTATGTAATATGTAAGGAAGCAGGATTTTGACTGTTTGGGTTTCCCACCATCATCCACTACGCGTGACAAATCTGACTGGGAAATGTCGAGCCCTCTCACACAGAATTATGTTTTACATCCACAAGGCTCGTCTCGGAACCTTGCTTAAAGTGAGTTCAGTTTTTCACATGGGGACAGGGTTGCATATGTAAAGCTTACAGTTGCAAAAAAGAGACAAGCTATTGTTTAGTGGTGCTAGAAGAGTAGAAGTTGTAGCCTATCATCTAATTTGTACTATGGTATAATTTTGATCCATAGTCTACAGCTCTCATCTGATACAATCTGATCATCAAAATTTTGGATCATGTAAATCGTAAATTTGTCTAGTATCATATGTACATATAAATAGTACTTTGAGGTCGGCGGTAACAACATTACCCAAAATAATATCCAATATGTAAAACCTAAGCAGAACTAGCATGAATCGTTCTGAAGAAGAGAGGCAAGAATTGCACCTGCTTTTCCGTATTGGCCGATCATGTTACTATATATCTTCTCATCCAATGCCTCACCCTTGCTGCGAGCCATCTCAAAGATATCAACTGCCTTGCCCAGGTTACAGCCCCGTCCGTACACACTGCAACGTAATGAATCCTTGAAATAAAGAGACAGGCAATTTCTCTTTTGACAGAATCACAATATTCAATCAAGAAAATAGGACACTGAGATGAGAATAACCTGATCATGGTGTGATAGGTCAGAGTTGATGGAGACACATTCGAAGAAAGCATTCGTTCAAATATCCGGACAGCAGAATGAAATTTACCTGTAGCATAAAGTGTCAGTTTTTTCCTGCCTCTATTAATGAGCAAAAAATTCCAGCAACAAGAAGCAACATAGAACCTGCTTCTAACATAGCTTTGATGAAAATATTGTATGCCACCGTATCAAGCTCCAAATTCTTATTGAAGCTATCGTAAATGACATTTTCAGCCTCCCTAAATGCACCTGCAAATAATCGAAAATGTATCTTCAAAGTTTCAAACATTTATACCAAGCATGAACTCATATGGTTCAATGTAATTTTCAACAGAGCAGTTGGATATACTGAACTTCCAAATTACTAATAACGCATAGTGACTGAAGGCTAGAGGACATGGCTACAATCATAAATAACGCCACAAGAGATAAGCAATGGTGAAACAATTGAGCATTACAAATCACTTTAAATATTTCATCAGAAGATTTTCCAAGTCATCGACCCTTCTATTAAGCTGTTGTTTGATTCTCCTTTAAGTGAATAAAATTAATGAGAGCTTTGAAATTCAGGTCATTGAAGCTTATAAGAAACTGGTGTGTGTTAGCATAATCAAGAGCAGCCCTCATGGTAACTTAGGCTAAAGTGCATATTAAATATAAATACTCCGTTTCCAACTTTTTTAGCAAGTTATGTAGTGGTAGACTGGCAGGCAGTCTCAACAACAAGGAATTAGACTCCTCATTCTAAGATTACAGATGACGAAAAAGTTCACATGATAGTGGAATATTGGAAGAAATTGAGACAGACCATAAGGAAAGAAAAGGTGCAGTCCAACTATATGAAGAATGAAAGAAAAGCTTCACACATACCACCATGTATCAACGCATTCACGAGTTTGCTGATAGATACTGAACCAAATGTGTGTCCTTTGGCAGTCTGTTCTCTATAAAACAAGTATGCATCCTCTTCTCTGGCAGATGCTACATAGGCATCAATCATCGAACTGCTTAAAACATTTCCAGCTGTATCTGGATCTGCAGCTGCTGCATAGACTTCCAGAGCTTGTTTGAGCTTCTTGTGTTTCCCGTATAAGTTAATCATGGATGCCGTTGCATCATCCTGTATCCGGCAATCGCTCTTTGTCATCAGCCGATAGAGATACTCAGCAGTCAACATGTCACCTGCAAAAGGTAACTTAGATCAGTTAAATAGGTAATCTCTTTTTCTTTTTCCCGCACAGACCATTTATCTGTTAAAATCCAGGTTAAATTTTCTCCAAGCCAGGCAGTTTCCTGAGAAATACAAGCCTGGAAACTATAGTGATTTGTTGTGTTTTTTTAAATCCTCACCTTGTTTCGCCAATTTGCTAAATATCCGATTGGCATCTGACTCGCCATTTTTTGTTTTTAGCAATAGCTCTAACTTGTCTTTCATCTTCTCTTCATTTCGAGCAGCCAACATTAGGATGAACTCGAGTGCCTCAGGTCCAGATTGATCCAAGGACTTGGACAAGCTACCAGTTTCTGTTGCTCCACTAAGTAACTGAGCAAATGTCTGAACAACTGAAAGACCTTTAAATTTTTCATTTCGGCTCAACTGCTTTATGAGTTGCTCCACTTCCATAAGCATGCCACCCTTGCAATAAACTTTCATGACTGTCATGAAGAGCTCTTCATCGAATTCGATCTGGTCTTTCCTGATCTGGGCAACAAAATCCTTTGCCTTTTCATTTAAACCTAGTCTCAGATACAAATTCAGCATATTTTTGCAAGAGATGACATCTGGAATTCCAGTCTTAGATAGAGCCTGATATGTACTTTCTACAGATGTAACGTCCCCCTTCACTATGTAACATTGCAGCAACACGATGAGTGAATATCTAGAGAGTGAGATGTTTTTACCAGTTCTCATTTGTTCCATAACTTCCAAAGCTTTCTCGGGATTCCGAAAATTTAGATGCACTTGAGCCATTGTTGTATATGTCTTTTCATTACTGAGTTGACATGATCTCTTAATCTCTTCAAATGTAACTTGTGCGTCCTCATATAGACCCAGTTTACCATATATGCGGATCATTAAGCCATGAATGACTTCATCTGCTTTCACACCATACTTCTCCATTTCAGTAAAAAGTGAACAGGCTCTGGAATAATCCCCATACTTGTAGTACAACGCCAGGAGAGAAGCACATGTAAAGTTGCTAGGAACTATTTTGCAAGTTCTCATCTCTTCATAGAGACTGAAGGCTTTATCTCTATCACCTCGTTTGGAGGCCAAATTGATCAAAAGGCTGTAAGTTGATTCCTCGGGCACAAACTTCATCCTTTTCATCTCCTTGAATGCCATAAAAGCTTCATCAGCCATACCTCCTTTTACAAATGAGTTAATTACAACTGTATATGCGAAACGATCCGGGACCACATTTTTATCAATCATCCATCTCCAGACATGTACAACATAAGTATGAAGTGATCTCTTCTGCAAGGACGACATCATGAAATTGTAAACAGTTGGTGGCGGCAAAACTCCTCTTTCATGCACAGTAGAGTAAAATGACAGCATAGCCTCGTGGCGGCCCCATCTGGCGTATGAACACAACATGGTCCCAACAGCAACCTCATCAGCCTCACACCCGGATTCAAGCATCTCCAGGAAAGTCTCTTCAGCCAGTCTAATTTTCCCAACTCGGCCATATGCACGCAGGACTAGAGTGTACACCATAACACTTGGCCGGTAACATAACTGTTATGGCATAAATCTACATTACACCAAATTAATATCCACAATCATATCAACATGTCATATATTGAAAGAAAATAGGTAACTGTACCCAAATTGAACCTTCCAAAATGTATACAAGGGACATTTCCTATACTTAATATAAGTATATAACACTATGGTGCATTACACTAATTCCGTAAGCAGCTTTTACAAGTTTGCAACCATACCTATTGCTTTGTTTTCCAATTTGCATTCGATTAAAATCAATTCGGAACTAATTAAGTCATCTCAGTAGACTAGCTTGAAGCTTCAGTAGATTGGTTCACAATCACTCAAAATTCGACTCTCTTGCTCCTGTCTCACTGTGTTTCTCTTTTCACATTAATACATGATACGCTTTCAGAATCGTTCTCTCTTCGATTACACCAGCTAGCGTCCATCCTGTACAGCTTTATTATAACATCTACTTATCCCAGTGAAGAACAAAACATTCCAAATGAGCAAATTCGTAAACAATTAGTCGAATGATCAGAATCCAACTGGAGAAACAAACACTCCAAATGATCAAATTCGTAATCAATTAGTCGAAGTACCAGAATCCAAATTAAGAATAAAACACTCCAAATGATTAATTTCGCAAACTACTATCCGAATTATCAGAATCCAAGTATGAGAACAGATTAAGAGAGGAGAAGCAACCTGCAATTTCATCCATTGAAAAAACTCCCCAACTTGGCGCCAGCTCTTGAGCTCCTTCAACACAGTACACATGTCTCTGTACGTAAGCTTGGCGACAAACGAGGCCATAACCTCCCTCATATCATACTCCCCTTGGCCCATTGTAGCCAAATTCCTGACGCGCTTAATCGCCGCCATGACATGGCTGCCGTACAAATGACCCTTCCTATCGTCGTCGAGGTAACGGTCCATCTGTTGAGGTGTGTGTTTGATCCAATTGGGAGTTTGAGCGAGTGAGCCGTTGCTCCGTCTCAAAGTCAGGCCGGAGTGTTGAGAATTGGGGTTGATAATGCGGGGGGAGTGGGTGGTGGAATTGGGTTTGGGTGGGTTGGGGTTGCCGGAGCTGAGTGACCATGGTGTTAGAGTAGCAAGTGACTCCATTATCCAAATGGATAGCTTAGCTTGTTTGTGGTGCTCATCTTACTAATACTAACCAGAAACTGTTAAGTTGACAGTTCACGAGTAATTAGGTGGTCAACGGTATAGAGAAAATAGTTAAAAATCGTTGTAAATAAGAGGTTTGGCGTTCGAATTTTGAAAATCACAATGTTATGTGTATATTAATATTTTGTAGTTGTAATAGTTTGTCGATTTTTTTTTAAAAAAAATTAACAGTCTCATGAAAAGTTACCATGATTTTAAGAAAAAAAAAAATCAATTTTAGTATCCTACAGTAACATAGATCTGATTTTGGTTCTCGAAGCTAACATGCTAGGCTGCTAGCTTTCTTCACTTCACTTCACACCCTTCACTGTATGTATGTGCTAAGGGCGTCCTTTTAACTACTCCCTCCGTCCCACAAAACTTTACCCGTTAGGGTTAGCGCGTAATTTAAGAAAATGAGTTAAAGTAATGGAGTAAAAATGAAAAAGTAAGACTATCTCCAGCAGTTCAGCCCCAGTCTGGAGCTTAACTCTGCCACGTCAGCATTCCACTAAATCTCATCCCCATCTCAAATAAACTACTCCAGCAGTTCAGCCTCAAGCTCAATTTTTTATTAATAATTTATAGTAATTAAAAATTTAAAAATACTAATAAAATTCATCATAAAAGGTTATGCGTATCCGAATTGATTCAACTATTACTATTTTCTAATTTCTTATAATTAAAAATTCAAAATTACTTATAAAATTCGACATAAAACTGTCATGGGTATCCTAATGGATATAACTATTAATATTTTCTATATATATAATTGAATAAATGAAAACAAGTAAAATAAAATAAAACTAAAACAAATAAAGAAAAAACATGAACTACGTGTTCAGGATTTGAACACTGGACCTTCACTATAAAACTTCAATCACAATCCATTGCGCGACGGTGCCACCTTTAAATAATTTTAACCAACAATTATAAGTTCAGTAAGGAAAAAGGCAAAAAAAATAAAAAAAAAATAATAAACAATGAGCTCAGGCGCGCCTCAAGATTTGAGGCGCACCTGAGCGCTGCGTTTTGTTCAGGCGCTACTGCAGCGCCTGAACAGGCTCAGCTCCAGCAGCTCAGCCGCTGCTGGAGCAAGCCTTACAACATCTCTTATACTTTATACACTTGCTCTCTTAATTTATTCCTCTATTCCCTAATTGTATCCATTCCACCTCACAGATATATAAGATGACATTGGGACGGGATCGATGGAGTATAATGGAATAGATCTTGACCTTATGTAAAGTTGTGGTTCAAACTCCATGAAATGACTACTTATTTACACTTGTGTGGCTATTGGAGCAACAGTTGTGCACGGATAATCGTTGGTATTTCCTTTCCCTTGCCGTTCATTTCAACTCTGTTGCCTGTGTATTGTCGTAATGGGTAGGCATGAAGATATTTTTAATATCTTTCAGGCTAGAAATTTGATTTTGTATATATAGATTTGCAAGAGGTTCTTGTGGTTAAATTGGTTAAGGTATTGAAAACTAGGATTTGATACGAGTTACCAATCGAAGAATTCAATTTAACTGAACTGTAAATTGCTATTGAATAAAAACCTCGAATCCGTAATCACAATGCTAAGCAGAAATCACAAAAAGGGTAATCGGACAAAGTCCCAAGATTAGTTGTCTTTAGTTGAAGGCGCGTAATTACAATAATGAGGAAAACAACTATATATAGATAAAATAACAAAAGTCTCGTCCCTATAGGAAATAGGGAGCGGACGGTCGCATGCCTTACCATGCAGTCGTCCGCTCACCGCCCCAGCACAACTCGTGCTACCGCTTGACCAGGCGGGCGCATGGTAAAGGCATGCGACCGCCCGCTTCCTGGCATGGCGAGACAGGTCTTCGTGCTATGTTTCCGCGCGGGAGCCTATAGCGACTTGCAATTTTGGCCTAGCGACTTGCACTAGAATCCTACCATCTTGCACGAACTTCATTCCAAACTTGTATATTTGTTCCTTGAGCTTCTCGGGATGACCAATTCCTCCAAAACACCTAGAAACGCCTATTTATCGCTTGAAAATCGTTCAAACTCCAAATTACCTGTGAAAATATATAGCGCATAAAATCGAACAAAATAATATAATAAAAACATTAAACGAGGACAAAAAACGATAAAAGCAAGGCAAAGAGAGCTGTAAAACATGTCGTAAAACCGTGTCATGGGTCGTACAGTCGTTGAATAACTAATCCATTTCGACCATGTGATGACGATGAAGAGATATTGGGCCCCAAACGCCATATCTTATAAGAGCAATTAGAGCACTGATGTATGTTGCTACAAATACAAGACCGGATATAGCATTTGTTGTAAACTTACTCGCAAGATACAACTCTTCTCCTACCCAGAGACATTGGAATGGGATAAAACAACTCTTACGATATCTCCAAAGAACAATAGAAATGAGGTTGTATTATCCCAAACTCTCTACCTCAGGGCTAACTGGTTATCCAGATGCAGGATATTTATCCG